>CAKALG010013910.1:819-14365 GCA_916700815.1 Helicolenus hilgendorfi
ATAATAATAATAATGTTCAACTCCGATGGCTTTGCACCAATTCCATTCATTTCTTTAAAACATCTGTTTTACATTGTGCCTCAGCTGAGCACAAACACTGAAAACAAGGGGAAATGAATGATGGCTAAATTCCATTTAGCTGCTTTGATTTCAGGTTCCTGGTATTGTGCATGCTGGCTCACTGTAGCACTTGAATACAACAGAGCCATCGTTAGTGTTATTAGTAACACCTGTGCTTTTCCTACTATGACACGTCACAATGTCTGCAGTGAAAATGGCCCATTGTGGTTTAAGGAGCAGTTGACTAACAGCTGGCTGAACACAGCTGGCTTTGCACATCTAACTAAAACGGCAGGAATATCGGTTTGTCCTACGATTTTCTCGACAACCGTTCATCCAAATGTGTGTATTGAGAGGGGACCCCTATTAACTGTTACACCGCTGGGTACAGTTTGTTCTCCGTAACAACAACAATTAACTGTAACACCGCCAAACGGCATGCTGGGTACAGCTTACTCTCCGTAGCTAACTACAATATCAGAACGTGTTTAGATAGTAACCCACAAATTGCAAAAACTCTTCAAGACTTCCTGCTCAACGACCTTGACCCTTCAGTCAATGCCTAAACTTAACCATCTCGTGAGAGTTTCACAAACTGTGGGGTACCATCTAGACATGTCCACAATATTAACTGTTACACTGCTGAACGACATACTAGGTACAGCTCACTCTCCGTCTATGTTCGTGTGAGCTTTTGCACCCAAATGACGCGTATACTCTAGCATTGCTAGAGGGGAGCAACTATGTCATTGCAGGTGTATTGCTCAGGACACAAAGAAGCTCTGTGTTGAGTGCAAAATTGTTTGGATGAGCGGTTCTCGAGAACGCTGCAAGCAGCAACACCACAGGCCAACAAATCAGCCCGTTCCAAACAGGCACGTTTTGAACAGGCACTAGACTAGTTTTCCAAACTCTAAACAACATCCAGGTCACTCTTGGATAAACTGGTGGCTAGCTTGCCAGCTAATAAAACATAACTTGTAAATAAGACCATTTTGGAAGTGAAACAAGGTACTTTTTTTTATCTGTGGTGGATGCTACAGTAGCCGTTTCCCCTTAAACACACACCAGACCTTTGTACCTTTAAACACACAAAAATGAATTTGACATCAACTGTGGGTAAGGTGGAAAATAAACATATTTCCCAAAATGCATTCCTTCGAACAACTTTAATATGTTGCTGTGGCACAGAGGGTAGTATCTGAAAAGCATGTTCACATTTACCTTAATGACATAGATGTCCCGGTGGACCCGAGTGTGTGTCTCTCTGCGGTTGTGTGACGACACAGACTTGCGGATGATGTGGTCCAGGTAAAGACTGTGTGGTTTCAAACCTTTCTTCTTCTTCTCATGGAAACGCTTCAGGTTGTTGACTGCTGCACTTGCCCGACTGGAACAACAATAAAATTGGGGAATGATTAACATGCATTAATAATATGTAATGTACATAGTTCACTTCTGTACTGTGTTCCCTGTTACAAGAGCACTACTGTGTCAGTGTACCTTTATGAGAGATACATATATACTGTAGTTCTGGTAAATATACTTTGGTAGGACTGACAATGATTTTTGTAAGCCACGTCTCTGAGTGTACTCACAGTCGTTTCTGCTGTGCGATGTCAAAGGAGGCGGCCATGTTGATGAGGGTGGGGAGGCAGTGCAGGTGGTGGCTGTGGGAATGGGGAAGGATGGTGTTTGCCTAAACAAGAGATGAGTGAGTGGAGTAAAAAGAGAAGACGCATTTAGTGTTAGAATCACAATCACTCGGTTGTAGCAGGCAGCTTTTCAAAATACAGAAATCCTCCAGACTGATGCAATGTTTTTTTTTTGCAGGGACACACAAGCACAAGTACTGGTTTCTTTTTCAGTGTTAAAGAAATTCAGCTTTCCAAAATAAAAGTGTCAGAGATACTTTTCCCCATTTTAATATTACCATGTGTAGAAGTTCTCCCAAGAGGATGGTGGCTCTCACAGCGAGCTGATCATCGCTACTGGTCACAACTTCGACAAGGCCCTATAGAGACAGGGAGGATATGATTTAATAGCAACATGGTGTCAAATTGTAACACGATACAATCAGAGAGCAAAACAAACAACTCCGTATCAGCTCACCTCTAACAGCCCACTGGAGATGAAGGCAGAAAGAACAAATGCCAGGTAGTTGTCCATCAGATCAGGCCTAATGAAGCAAACAGAAAACAAATCATTGCATGGCTCATGTAAACACTTGAACTGACAGATGTTTTTGCCAGACTATTTTAACCATCTCTATTCTCTCATATCATCTCCCACCTAGAGCGGGCCCGATGGGGTAGGATGACTTTGGCCTCAGCAGCAAGAAACCCATCAGAAAGTCTCCAGGTGTCCTGGAACCTGGCTGGGTCTGAGGAAGACCAGAGCAAACATTAGCTTTTACACCGTGTGTCTCAAATACGGACTTATCTGGGTTGAAATAGCACCGAAGCATTTTTTGTATAAAAATATGGAGTATACTTTCTGTCATGATGATACAAGGCCACAAAGAAGATACAAAAGATGTTTCTCTCACCAACACTTAGAAGAGCTTCCATGAAGTCTTGAGTTACGATGGGCACGGGGAGCCTGAATATCTCATATAACACCTCCAGCAAGCCTTTCTGCAGGGCAAATTACATTAGAGCGATCAGACACACATTTGATACGGTACAAATTACATTTGCAAGCGCTCAAAAGAGCACTTCTAATATCTCAATGTTACAAATACTCAAGTTACTTGGGCAGCCCTAATCTGTCTCTGAATCCACAGGAAACAGAGTGATAATATGTGATTTGATCTATCTGTGCCACGGATGCCTTCAGGTGTATCCCGCTCTGTGCTCTGATACTCCGACCAGACTCCACCCAAAATACAGGTGAAAGCCCTGCTTTGTTTTTATTTGAAGTACTCCATCTTCTAAAAAAAAAACACAGGTCAATATGGCTCCTGTCATCGCCAGTACAAGGTGTAGTGGAGGAGTTCAGGCTGTTGACCATAGAAATCAGTGCTAGCATAACACTAAAGCTGTGAAATGGATATCGGCAAAATAACAAAATAACAAAATAACAAAAAAATAACAAAATAACAAAAGTTATTCGCTTGTTTTGCATCCATAAACTTCATTTTTTTTGTATGCAGTTGTTTCAATACTCACCCTAACTTCCATATTTGGTATGCAAAGTAAGCCAATTAAAGATTGGATTCCAGAGTTTCCAGCCTTGCATAGGTTGATAATCCCTGAGTAAAGATAGAGACAAAAGGAGACATTAAGTTACATTCAACAACAAAGCACAAGTAATATAAAACTCATCTAGTCTATTTAGTTACAATTCTCACTTAAAGGTCTTATTGATAACATTTGTATGTAGAAAAATATATTTTCAAAAATAATACATCTACAGAGACTTTAAAAAGGTGCCGAATAAAAGTATGACTTTTCCTGAAAAAAAAAATATTATTGTAAATTCATAATTTTTAAATTTTTGGCGGGTCCGAAATAAATGTTTTGTTTATCTCTGTGAAAGATATCGGACGTCTGGTTCCCACTTCTAACAAGGCTTGTGAGCCAATAGTATAATGACAATGGTATCAAGTGGTATCTCTGGGTCGCCAGTTAGTGTGGACAAAATGGTTGATATTGACGGCAAGTGCCTGGCAACGACTTGTTGTGAAGTAAAAGCAACTGGACGGCGGAGGGAGAACGCGCCATCTAGTGGCTGAATGTTATCAATAGCACCTTTAAATAACTACATGTATTACTACATCCAAGTCCTTACCAGACCAGGAGCGAAAGGCTGCCACTATGGCCATTCTACTCGACAGGAAACGGGACTCTCTGTCCTCCCTGTGGACATGAAAACACACATTAAAAACAGGACACCACAAAGAAATGGATCAAACCACGCCACCACAAAACCAAAACAAATAACCTAAACATTGAAGAGAGTTAAGGAGAAAGATCTTTTTTATATAAAAGCCAATCATTCAGAGTGATTTAACGGATAATCGTGACTTCCTCAGGCGAGTCATGCTGGAGTCAAGCAGCCCTTTTAACAAGGAGGGTCATATATTACAAAAAAACACTATGCATCACATACCCTCAACTTTCTCAATGCATGGTGTTGCCAATATGGGAACACAGCAAAGGGTAAACAGAGGGAAATGTCAGAACACTATCTTTTTGTTTCTACTGTAACAGTGACACTCTTCATTCCCCCCCACACACTCACTTGAGCTGCCCTTCAGCCGTGTCTGCGTTGTGACGGTAGTGAAAATCTGTGAAAGGCGCAAGGATTTGCTGGAGGACCAAACAACACGAGAGAGGGATGAGCACAAAATATAACAGACTTTAGAGCTCTTCATTAGTTCTTGAAAATTAATTTGTAAATATTCCCACGAAACATCCTGCGGTAATAATGAACCTGCTTCAGATCTCATATGACATCCGTGTGGATATTATGACTGTGGTGATGAGATGCTTCGGTCCCAGGTGTCTGTTTACAGACAAAGGGGCTTTAGAGAGTCGCTGTAACTGATTACTGTAAGCTCCATGGGAAAGAAACGGGCAACCTTACGACTCATAATCCTGACTGGAATGACTCCCAGCACACTGGCTCATTTATAAACAGCAGCTTCCTCTGAATTCATATCTGTGTGTGTGTGTGTGTGTGTGTACCTCCAGTTCGACGTCAACGCGCACATACTGACGAGTACGTGGGTGGTTGAGTAGATGGAGGATGGTGGTGATCAGAGCTTCGTTGATGCGACTCAGCTGACAGTCAATCACGCTCTTCAGGATGGTGCTGAGGCCTCCGCGTTTAGCCACCACCTCTGGGTTCTTCAGGGCTACACAGTTAGCAACAAAGAAACATTAGAGGCTTTTCACATGTCTTTATAACAAAGTAGCTATTTTATGGGGGTGTAAATCACAAGTTTCATCACGATACACTATTATATCAATTCTTTGGACAACAATACGATATTTGCTGAGATCGCAAAGTCTGCCACGATGCAATTTCGATCCGATCAAATTCAGAGGCCTGCGATCGATATGAGACGATATCACATTTCATATATATTTAACACAATGAGTTGCATTTATATCAACTCACAAAAAGCAACTAAATTATGATTTGACAATTAGACTGTTGTTCACTATAAAGTGCCACATTTCTCATGTTTAAGTGCAAATGTTTTTTAATAATTTAAAAAATAAAGACGTATCTTAAAAATGAAGACATGTGTCGATGTCTTCACTTTGCATCGATCCAGATCGATGTATCGTTACACCCCTATTATTTTATGAGGTATTTCTGTCCGCTGACGTCGTAACCTCCCGAGGGCTCCTCACAAAGCCTCTGTGTGTGTGCAGAATTAACGGTTCTTTTACATCTGCGTTGTGTATCTCCGTCTCAAACGGCCAGGTAGGCCACACTCACCTAGCTCACACACGATGGCGATGGCTGCGCGGACCATGCGGTCTCTCTCCTGTAGTCCATCTGTGCCCACGGCAATTAGAGAGTTTGCAACAGAGGAGGGGAACAGCATCGCATTGACAGTGATAATCTACAGAGAGGAAGAAAACAAGAGTCATCAAACAAGTCTGAACAAACCAAAGGCAGAAGAATAACCACACTCTTTTTTTTATGGCCACTTTTTCTAGGACTCCAGGACTAACATGCAAAAACAGTACCTGAAATTATTCTGAGAGGGTCGCATATCTCAGAACTTACAGTCCAATACGTGATAACAGAAATGTACTTTATGATAAGAGGCTATATGTCATGGAATGAACGCTGGGGTTGTATTACTGCCTGGATTGCCAATGGTCCTTTTCTGAAATCAGACTCTGAGTGGTGAGTGTATGTGTGAAGAGAGTTTACAGTAAACTACAGAAAGGGCTATAAATAACCTCGCCTGCAGACTCGTGCAAACTCGTCCACACACTGACACTGCTGCTCACCAAATGATCTTAGCAGTGAGGGCAGAGGGCACATTTCTCTAGCAACATGACAGTGACTGAATCAATTAGAGGAAGGCAATTCAAATCTGATCTTACCTTTCGGACTAGTCTCAGAGCCTGAGTCCTCTCCCCCTCATTGCTCTGCTGGATGTCAATGCATCTAAACAAGCACACAAGCATATCAGTCGTGTCCTTTTCAAGTAGGAGAACAACAACTATGTCAGGAAGATAAAAACAAGTGTGCCTGAAGCACAACATTTCTAAGAAACTGGCAAACATTTGAACAAAATGACATGACTTCCTGTAAAAAGGAATATTATTTGACCCACAAAATGAAAAGCCAGCCAGGCAGCATTTTTTCCACATGACTGGTTGCGGTCAGAGCAGGATCTCACCTTGCTATCAAATAGTCCACCTGTAGTCTGAGGACCTTCTGCAGCACGGTGGTGTCTCTAATGAGGTAGCGGAGCGCCCGCAACCCTGCTGCACGCACTTCCTTAGCCTCATTCAGTAGAGCTAGTCGCAGACTAGAGGTGGAAAAAGCACACTTAGAAACATTGCAAATTGGACATGATGTGAGATTTAGTGACAAACTATTCTTATTTCAGTATGATGATTTCTGACTCCTGCTGTTTTTCCAATGAAAAACTCATCAGATCAATGTTTCAAATGCAAAACATTCCAGCTGATTAGCCACAGGACCTGACTTACAAACAAGCCAATGAATTGGAAATAGAGCACATGACGGTAAAAAAGTACATGGTGTACAATTTGGAACTACTGGTTGCTAACAACACTTACCAAATGATGATTTCTTCGTATGTAAACCCAAAGTTTTCCTCGCGGTGGCTAATGCTGCATAGCAGCTGTAACACAGAGACAGAACAAAAAATAAATAAACTGATTCATACAAGGAATGCATTAGCATGGCTTTGGTCAAGGATAAAAGTAAAAGCCTAGCATGGGCATTGTGATTCAGCAACTCCAAAGTGACACCATCCTTCACCGGAGAAAGTCTTCCATGAACCCCCTCATAATCATAACACAGATTAAGTATATGCTTACTACCATTTGTACTCTTAGATGCCATTGGAACTATTTGTATTCTAAAACTTTTCGACCTAAATACTTCAGACCTGACTGATAGTGATAAACAGAAACACATTTCAATTTGAATCATGTTAACACCGCTTTGTTTTGCCCTGATATTCTGGGTGCTTTGTTATCAGATGTCACTTTAGCTTGGCCAGCTTCATGGCTTCGTTCGCGAGACACATGACGGATTTTGGTCTCTTGTCGCTGTTGCTAAATAGAACTGTCATCATGTTTTCTCAATTTAGCTAGTTTGGGCTTAGCGTCTCTTGACGATATGGACTGACTCAAATATTTCCCCATGCTCGCCAGCTAGCTAGCTGGCTAATAAGTTAAGCAGCAGCAGGAACGGTTTGTTTCGCCCCGAGTGAAGTGACTGAATCATGACAGGTTGACTTTATGTGTCACAATCATATCAGAGTTTCTATTGGCTAACGTGGGTGATAGTAATGGACACAATATGCTTGTTTTAATGTGCGCAAATGGTCCCTATCTGTAGATATGTACTTTTTAATGATACAGCCCCTCAAGGTGTTTATAAGGGAGTTCGGCAACTCCAAAATGACACCATCCTTCACTTGAGAAGCTCTCAGTTTAACAGTGTCTGAATCAAATAAGCATCAAACTAACTCCAATCTAACAAACGGCACAACACAATCCTGCAGGGTGCCGCAGGAGCCATGCAGGTGTGTTTGTTGTATTTTTCCAATTGTCCGTTACATGTTGACTCGTTTGGAGTAGATGAATCGTGACAGGATGAGGTTGTGCTTTCACTGGGGGTAGATGGAGGTTATAATCACGCCAGCGTTGGGGCAACACATTCACAGGTCCGGTAGTGGGTGTCGGCTTGTGTCGCCTCCACCACTTGTTGTTTATGTTTATATATGTGTATGGATATATGAAAACAGAAGGTGATAACAGAAAGTAAGCAATAGGTCGTGCTGTATTCTTCCGCCCATAGCCTGAGTATTTGTTCCTGTTCTCTGTACCCTACCAGGCCTGGCAGTGGACCCTGTTTTTAGCATGAATTGCCACTTTTAGCAGTTCCCTCACCGCAGGTCCTCCATCATTAACAGAGGCCCACACGCAGCTGCTGTATACAAGACTCAAATCCTATGTACACAAAAGCAGTTCATTATAAAAACAATAAGCCTTCAGCGACAGTCTGTGTCAACTGGCGGGCCAGAGCTAACAGCGCAGTCGGAAAACTCATTAGATGCACAGAGCAATGAGCTCCTTGGGCAAAGGATGCTGCCATTTTGGAGCTGCAACCTTTCTTATAGGCACCCTGAGGCACCCTAGTGTTCCCAACAAGTCACTGCTACTCCATCACAGTGGTTCAGTCTGTCCCGATGCAGCAGCGGGGGGAGCCGATGAGTGAGTTAAACAAGTAATTTTTGTGTGGCTTCTTCCTTAAAGCTGGACGTAAATCTCCTCTCTCCTTCGTCGTAAACCACAGAGGAAAGCAGGAGGAGAGACGCAGCGTGATGGGATGGGTGATGATGAGAGGCACGGTGAGCAGGGGGTTGTTTTAAACCAGCTGTGATGTCAGAGCTCAAGCAGGCAGGAGGAGGGGAGAGGAGACGTGGAGAGGGGCATGTGACACTCTCTGGGGGGATTAGGTCACCCTCACTGTCCTGGAACCCTTATAAGGAATTAGAGGCTCTCACAGACGTATACACACAGAGACACACGTCATGGCTATTACCCTCCTGTCAGTTGTAAACAAGAGATTTAGGTGTACGGCAGCCAGGCCCACACTCAGCCTTCAGCCTGCTACAGTGCAAGCTGTAGTTTTCTGAAGGCCACCAACAATTGGTCAGAATATGTCCGTGACTGACTGTCAGACCTGGTTTGAGGCGGCGGGTTGCTCAGCAGAAATCAGCGGCCAGGGTTGCGTAAATGGCTTTGACATTTCTCGGTGAGGTGACGTGAGCAAAAATAATGTCTGCAAGTTTTCCCCTCATACTTAGCTTTCAGTTTTGCAAGTCATTTATTTTCTACACCCTGTTATTCCTGTTCGAAATAACAGGAAGGCTCGAGACTATGCAAGCATGTGTTGGGTGGAAGGCAGAAAAACAACCTGGAGAGGTCACTATCGTCCATCACGGGGCCGACACAGGCCATGTCCACACTAAGAAAAACACGACAATCTAAAACCACTGTTTACTTCCATCTGCACTTGTTTTTAAAAAAACTTCTCTATTCACACTAAAACTCCAAAACAATACGAATATAACAAAATCTCCAATTCTTCCTTGTTCATAACAATAACTAAAGATCAGGAATCTCAGGTTCCAAAGTCAAAGTGCTGCTCTTGATGCATATTAGAGCCAGAGTGCTTTCCCATCCCTAGAGCTCCTGTTACATTCACTGTCAGCGTCACAATGACAGGCACAGCTAGGCCTGCTGGCAGCAACACCCAAGAGGAGAGGATCAAGGAGAGGTTAGTGGTGACACTACAGACAGAGGAGGGGGAGCACAGCTAGTCAATCTTTACAGATATCTGAACAAGTGAGTCAGCCTCCTTGAAAAGCTGCATGCTTGTATCCACAGCTTCAATGGGGTCTTCATGTTGGTTTAGGGAGATAATTCACTAACTCTCAGTGTTGTCAACACTTCCCAGATTAACAAATAAAACACTGGGGTAAAAGCGTCATAACTTGGCAGCGTTACCTTTATGAAGTTGTTCAGGTGGCCCAGTTTTCGCATGTTACTGACTCCGTGCGGTTTGGCCACATTTTGAAGGATTTCACGGAAGTTTTCTGATGGTTCTGCCGGAGAAAGGAAAGGAAATACAATGTAACCAAGACAAGCGTTAAGCCATATTGCCATAATATGGGTCGATGATCCGTAATATATTTGTTGCAGGAAGGAAGTTGGTTTAGCTGGTCAAACTAATTTAGTGTGTACAGTCAAAACAAGGTCTAGACAGCGAAAGCAAGACTTGAGTGTTCTTTTGTTTTCAGTTCCTTTCAACAATTATGTGTTTCTGTAATGCTAAATGTTCTCCACAAGAGAACAGATGGTTTTTAAAATGGAGTATTCGCAAGAATCAGTGACTTAACTGTAGTTTAGATTGCATGGAAACCAGTTCCAGAAAATTGCATTTCAACAAAAAGATAAATGCTGCAAAAACTATGACTACACCAGCTTAATGGATTGCATACAATAGTTTCTCCTCAGCAACAAAGTTCACCAGATGAGCCACAATTAGTTTCAATCCTTCAAATAGTAGTAGCTATCAGTATTAGTCATCAGTCAAAACAATAACTTAAAACACATGAAAAAACAATTAAGAGCTTTTGGACTATTCCAAACTACTTTGCTAGCATTGAAATAAGTCTACTTAATTGAGTAAAATGTTCTTTTATCCATAAAAGAAAATTACTAAACCAACTACTCTGTGATCTTACATTTGGAGAAATTAAACAAGGGTCTTCATCAGGGTCACTGTGGCACAGTGGTCACAGTGACCCTGATGAAGACCTATGTTGGTCGCAAGGCTTTGGTCATTTTAAACAGTTATTGCCGTGTAAAATAAAGGCATTTGAATTTTGTTCAAACACTCCAGTATGCTTTGGATTATTTTTCAGGGAGACTTGCATTTTGTACTTTTTTCCACGCATGCAATGAGCCCTTCACAAGACTGAATGAGCCCAATACACCTGAAGGATCCAAAGAGCACCTGTATTACCACAGAGACCCAGCAGCGATTCTACTCCATTGTCTTCAAGCATTGATAAGTATTTGCAGCCAAATCAGATATAACCAGATGCAACAGTCTCTTGCAAATTTATTTGGGCTAGTTTGAGCGAGGTGTGTGCCAGCCAGGTAAGAATACGTATGCTAGAAAAACAATCGATATGAACTTTTGCATACAAATGTTGGGCTTCATGATTTTGAACCCTTGGGCACAGACATGGTTTAATCTTCAGCTTTAGGATTGTACAAAACTCTTGTGACACACCACCATAATGTTATGCGCACACACACACACAGTCTGACCTGAAATGAAAAACACTGAGGTTGACCAACACTTTGCAAATCCATGATGAAACAGCTCACAGATTCAGCGTACCCCCATACGAGAACTATGAGGACTTTAAGAACTTTAAACCCGCACTATCTGCAACCATCTTGGACTCTAACCACTGGCGCACTTTACACTTACTTTACACTATACATCCTATATACCACTTTATAGACTGCACATATGTACATATTACATTTATTTATTGTACATACTACATTTATTTATTCATTGACGGACTGTACACACTATGTTCACCCATTCACTCTGTATCTTTTATATCTCTATATATTGTTTTTAGAATTTTTGTATACCTTTACCTCTCCTGTGTTTCACTCTGTTTGCTGATGTTGCTGCTTTGACACCTGAATTTCCCTCCAGGGATTAATAAAGGTTCATCTTATCTTATCTTATGTAGGGGGGGGCTCATATCACGTCAATGGGCCTAAAATATTGTTGGCTTCTTATGCTGCATTCATCTACAAATTCGTATTTGCAATTATCGCAGTCCTTGTAAAATCCAACATCATATCACTACTTTGAGAGGGCACATCTCTTTGCAAATAAAATTATTGACTGAGTTAATCTTTGCATTTAAACTATTCATTAAAAATGATATCGCCCTGTATTTTTGTGAATGTGACTTTACACAACACAAATACAAAAAAATACATGTTTGTGGATAGTGAAATATTTGCAGATCATGGTACAACATTAGTGTAATAAAGTCCAATAAAAACTTCCATAGCAATGACCAAATGCATGACTACAGCACTTATGGTTGGTTGGCTTAAATAACAGGCAATCATGATACATTAAATGTGAGTAAAAATGTTTTTACTTTTCATCAGATCTGTATTTGCATTTATCACAGTCCTTGTAAAATCACACATCATAGCACTACTTTGAGAGGGCACATCTCTTTGCAGATAAAAGTATTGACTGAGTTAATCTTTGCATTTAAACTATTAATGTGACTAATAATGTGACTTAACACAACACAAAAATACGTGTTTGTGGATAGTGAAATATTTGCAGATCATGGTATACATTTGTGGATTGTCTTCTGTGGGTTACAACTAATAAAGTCCAATAAAAACGTCCATAGCAATGACCAAATGCATGACTACAACAGCACTTATGGTTGGTTGGCTTAAATAACAGGCTATCTTTGCAGACTCACACCAATCACAACAACAGGAGCGTCGTCATGGCTGGTTTAGCTTAACGCTGCTAACTCTAGCTAGCTAGTTATTATGATATCGCAGTGTTATTACACGAAACAGAAAGGAGGAAAACTGACAGCAGCAATGACAGGACAAGTGTACGGAGAAAAAAATGTCTTTTCACTTCACTAGGCTAGTGTTTGCAGTAAGAGCTGCTCATCCATTTTGAGGAATAATCTGCTGTGAGTGTGATGATGTGATGAAGCTCTCTCTGCTTACCTCTGGTCAGATCCAGCGGTACATTTTCCTCTCCGCTGTCATTCCGACCTGGTAAATAAACACACAAAGCGGACACGTAGAAGGGTCAAACCGGGGTCAAAACGTGCCTGAGAAACTGTATTTTTGCAATATGCGGTTATTAAACGTGTCAGTGTGTGGAGTTTTTCACGTTTACCTCGCATCCGAAGACTCCGGATAGGACGGCCGCGGAAGCTGGCCGCCATGTTTCCAGGAACATACACAACACCGGAAACTTCGCGGATTCTCGCGAGAATAGAGGAGGGGACGAGACAACAGAGGGGTTGTCGCGACATAGCTGCAGCAGCAGCAGACCTCCCACATTCACAATAATGTCATTTTGAAATATTAATTAAAAAAAAGTGGTTTCTGAGAACCATAAAATAGTTAAATTAGCCTAGCCTGGTACTTTTATTTTTTTTTTTACAATTTATTTTTTCCTTTTTTTCAAGGTTGTTTTACTTAAGTAAAAGTATAAATACCACATTGTAAAATATACTCCATTCAAGAAAAAGTAAAAGTCCTGCATTAAAAATTGTAGTTATGTAAAAGTACAGACGTATTATATAAGTTTCCCATCATTTTTTAAATGTAAAATCTCTATGTGCAGAGTTACTATAGCGGTCAAATAAAATATAATGGAATAAAAAGTATAATACATGTTTCTAGGAACATACACAACTGCGGAAACTTCGCGGATTCTCGCGAGAATAGAGAACGAGACAACAGGGGGTTGTAGCTGCAGCAGCAGCAGACCTCTCACACAGACCTGAGATCAGATGGATCCTCCTTAATCCCCCTCTAATTTTATCAGAGATAAAAAAATATAAATCTGACCTGAAGACTGTTTTATGGTCTGTGAAGTAGAAGGAGCTGTTTTAGCACTGCTTTCATCTATCTATCTATCTATCTATATTTAT
>CAKALG010013911.1:819-11627 GCA_916700815.1 Helicolenus hilgendorfi
CATGTGGCCCAGCAGATGGAGAAGGCTATGGAGGGCCGAGAGGAGTACCAGTCCGAGGTCCACTTCTACAAGAAGAACGGTGGGTGCATGGCAAAGAGGAGAGCCTAAATGCGTTAGTGTGTCAGTGTGCTGACTTGACTATGACTTGCCTCAAACTGCATGTGATTATCATAAAGTGGGCATTTCTGTAAAGGGGAGACTCGTGGGTACCCATAGAACCCATTTTCATTCACATATCTTGAGGTCAGAGGTCAAGGGATCCCTTTGAAAATGGCCATGCCAGTTTTTCCTCGCCAAAATTGAGTGTAAGTTTGGAGCGTTATTTAACCTCCCCGGACAAGCTAGTATGACAAGGTTGGCACCAATGGATTCCTTAGGTTTTGTTGTTTCACATGATACCAGCATCTTCACTCTAGCTAGAATTTGCATTTACGCGTTATCGCATTATCTTTGACAGCCCTAGTTCAAACGTAACATTTCATTTGGTTTTACCTGTTAGAACGTTTTGCTTTTAAGTTTCGCTTTTACTTTTAAAACGTAGTAGGCCCTGAATGACCCACATCTATTCTATGGTGCTTATGGCGATCGATAATGCCAATTTAATGGACTGACAATAGTTGAATCCGGTGTCTGGTTTGATCAGGCTGTGATCATATGTTCAGTAAATTGTGAGATTTCTTTTGTTCTCGACATCATGAAGAGCACATTTATTTTTAGATGAGAGCTGAACATTTTTGGTTGAATTATGAATCTCCACAGTGATACTGAATTTTAGATACAGCAGGTCAGCAGTCCAATTCATGCTCTCTTTTGCAGAGCTGCGGCTCATTATTATTAATACCAAACCATTAGATTGAGTGGAAATCTGCAGTCAGTTCTTCTTATAGTGATCGGTTTAACATGAGTGCAAAAGGCGCCAGAAGGAGTGAACTCAAATACATATTTCCATCGTACTTGTGTATGTAAATGCAGGACAAAGTACTGTAGATACTGCCTATGTGTGTGTTTATGACTGTAGCTTAAATCCATTCCTTCTGACTTCTCACTAATCCGTCTGACAAAGTCTTGGGCTCAAAATGTGATGTCACGCATGAAAAGGGAACATACAACACTGTTTAAGCCTCTCTGATCGGCACACAGGATTATGTTCCCAAACCTGCAGCCTCAAAGCGTGTGAACCGCTAATTACGCTGATGGATTACCAAATCTGCTCTGTAGTTGGAAGAAAAAGCTTTTCCTTGTCATCTTCTTTTTTACACTACAAGTCAGTAACAGTAAGGCAGTGCCAGTACAGCTAATGAGGGGAAAGACATCATAATTTGTAATATGCCCAAAAAATAAAATAATTCAGTTTCAGACACAAAAGCGATGGAAAAGAAAAAGAGAACAAAGACCGTGAAAATGAAAGAGAGGCAATTCAATTTTAAAGCTATAATCCAAATGGCAGATATTCATGACTGCTACAGTATTAGCAGGATTTTCATGATAAAGTCAGACACTAAAGGAATTCAGGAGACACGCACACACACACTCTCACACACACACACACACACACACACACACACACACACACACACACACACACACACACACACACACACACACACACACACACATCGTCCTCTCTGGAAGTATTCAGATCCTTTGCTTAAGTAAAAGTACTAATACCACAATGTGAAAATACTCTGTTACAAGTTAAAGGTGCTATTGATAACATTCAACCACTAGATGTTGCGTTCTCCCTCCCCCGTTCCATTGCATTCACTTCACAACAAGTCGTTGCCAGGCACTAACTGTCAATCTCAGCTATTTATCCGTTTTTTCCACACTGACGTTAGACACAGAGAAACCACGTTTTACTATTGGCTCACAAGCCTTGTTAGAAGTGGGAACCAGACGTCAGATATCTTCCACAGAGATAAACAAAACATTCATTTTTAGTTTAGTTTTTAGTTTTTTAGTAAAATCAAGTTTTTAAATTGATTAATTCACAATCATAATTCTTTTTTTTTTGGAAAAGTAATACTTTTATTCATCACCTTTCTAAGGTTCTGTGGATATATATATACATTTTTTTAAATATTCGTCTATATAAAAATGTTATCAATAAGACCTTTTAAGTATTAAAAGTAAAAGTACTTAATGCAGAAAAATGTAATACAATTATATATTATATTATTGATTATTATTACTACTAATGCATTATTGTAAAACCAAGATTTTATTGTTGTTGGTTGAGGTGGAGCTCATCTTAAACTATTTTGTATCAGACTGCAACTAAGGATTTCATTATGGATTAATCTGCTGGTTATTTTCTTGATGATTTCTCAATTGATTGTTTGGTTTGTAAAAATTCTGAAAATAGTGAGAAATGCCCGTCACAATCACCCAGAGCTCAAAGTGACATTTTCACAATGCTTGTTTTGTCTAACTAGTAGTACAAAATTAAAAATGATTAAAATTAAAATTAAAATGATTGAGCTAATTAAAAAAGAAAAGCAGCAAATCGTCACATTTGTGAACCTGGAACCGTGAAAGAGATTATCAAAATATTTGCCAATTCATTTTCTGTCAATTGACTTTAATTTAAAACAAAACATCATATTATTATTATTATTATATCATCATATATTGTAATCTCTTTGTAAGATTTTAATGCAAAAATCTTAATTTATAAAGTAACTAGTGAAGCACAATATTTCCCTCTGAGATGTGGTGGAGTAGGAGTAGAAGGTTCCATGAAAAGAATAGATTTGAGTATATTAAAAGTACCTAAAAATTTGAACTTAAGCACAGTACTTGAGTAAATGTACTCAGTTACATTCAAACACTGGCGCCTGCTGCTTACAAGCACGAAACACACACAAATAGCTTGTGTCGTGTTGTATATTTACACCCACATTCTTGTGCTAAAACACCACCATCTACACTGTTTTCTTTCTCTCTGCTTGTCTATGCCTAATACACACACAAACACACACACACTAGGGACACTATAAGGGATGTGAAACATCTGTTTGGTGGCAGAGCACATTTTCTGGAGAGTTGCTAATGAGCATACAGGTCGTACAGATCTATGGCGCTCCTTCCCTGCCGACTTGTTAGAACCAACCCCCTGACTTTCTCTTTGTGCACAATCCTCCCGAACATGATCCATATCTAATTGGAGGTATATTTTTAGAAAGGCTATGTCATACTTGACAAGCACCAGCGGCTCAGGCGTGGCGAGAGCGGACATGACACGGGGAATCACAGGCCTTGGCATCAATAACCGCAGTCATTGAGGGGAGGCATAACATTTACACTGGATATGTCTGTTGAGGTTCATTCACTAAATGAAGATTTCTGATTCCAGGTGTGGCCTTCTGGTGTCTGCTCGACATCGTGCCCATAAAGAACGAGAAGGGCGAAATGGTCCTCTTCCTCTTCTCATTCAAGGACATCACCGACACCTATGGAAGGGGCCACCACAACAGCAGGAAGGATGGTAGGCGGCTACAAGCTCTGCTTACCAAACACACTTCCTTTTATTTGCTTACTTTGAGTGTGATTTACGAGCGGGTCGTCCTCTGGCCCCCGGCTTTCATTTTCTCCGCGCGCTCTTGTTCATCACTGTCACACTCTGCCCTGCAGATTTTGTTTGGGTTGGCATTTGTTCGCTGAACTCAGACAATGTTTTTGCAACGGGGAGTTTGATTTGGGCAGCGGTGTGTCCTCAAGTGGAACCTAGACACAGCCTGTTGCAAATATCAAGCAGCATGCCAGGGGAAATCATTTTTGTTATAATGCAATCGAATGAAAGTCAAGTACATATCCGTGGTTGTGTTTTACTTGTGTAACTATACCACAACAGGCATTAAATGACACAATTGTGTGACATTTTCAGAGGACAAGAGGCGCAGGAGGAAGAGCAGCTCTCACTTCAGCGAGGCCAGGAAGCGTGGACGCACTATGTTGTACCAGCTGACCAGCCAGTTCTCGAGGGGAGGCAAGAGAGAGGTGAACCTGGGTGGTGTGAGTACTTTTCTCACATGCCTTTCCTGTGATGGTATATATTTTCATGTGTTTCCTGACATACCCTCTAAGAAAATAAGCAGGAGCTACTCAGACATGCGGCGCCCTCAATCCCAAACTTGAATTATTAATGTTGATATCTAAAAAAGATGAGTTTTTAGGAAGACAATGTGAGTGAAGTCTTGACCCAGATTCCCAGAGCGTGGCTTAGCTCTGGAAAATTCATCAAATGGGTTTACTCTTTTAAGTCTCCTGAATGATTTGAATCTGGCTTCTGTTGCATTTACTTGAATGGAAGCTGTTGTTTGGTGGCTTTAAATGGACAAATAGTGAGGTCACTGTGGCTGCTGGGAGGCACAGGATGGTTGTCACTGACACTGAGGTGTTATTGGTCATAGAGGAAGCAGGATGCGTCATCATCATCATCACTTTTTATTTTGTTTGGACATGCCAACACCTCGTGAGTAGGAGCTCTGTGATGTAGGTCATTATGTCACCAGCATGTTCCCTAAAGGGATAGTTTGGGTGTTTTGAAGTGGGGTTATATGAGGTACTTATCCATAGTCAGTGTATTACCTACAGTAGATGACGGTCATCAAGCCCCCAGTTTGGAGAAGCAGACAGGAGTTACCGCATGGAAGCAAAGCAATGTACTGCTATGGTCGGGGGCAGCAAAATGGATTTTAGCCACCTAAAAGAAAGGCCCACTTAGTTTAAGTGTATGCTTTATTTCGAATATTTTCACCGCCTTATCTTGTCGTCAGACGTCCCTTTCCGACGGGGAAATTAAGCTGTTGTATCCATCCATGCTGTCGCCAAAGCCATTTGGTGAATCCAAACTAACCAGTCACACAATAAAACAAACAAACTAACCAATCGACGCAGCGTAGACCAGAAACTCTGGTGTTCTGCAATATAAAATTAATGTTTTTTTCAATGGAGTCTGGTTGCTTTGGCGAGAGAATAGATAACGCCTTCAATTCCCCTGTTGGAAACATAGACTGAATAGCTGACACACAGTAAACCGGCGAAAATACACAGTCTGTGGATGAGTACCTCTACAAGCTTACTTCAAAACACCCAAACTATCCCTTTAAATTGCTGCTGTGCATAAAGCTTCTATACATTATCATATATACAGTATGTACAAACTGATGGATGGTGTATGGATGTAGGATACAATAGGCTCATTCCATATAGATCGCAACCCTTTTCAGATAAGTGTGCCATTTTTCCCGTGCAATTGCTTGTGTTTCAAGTACCTTAAGAGGCTATTTTTTGTGGTAAAATAGACCCTCTAGACCAGCTATGGTCCGTTTCATTGCCACTTGTCTAAATTCTACAGAACAAAGGCCTTCGCAGACTACACTCCAAGCAAATGTTATTCATGAGAACGAGCTCCTGTTTTGTTCTCAGATACCAAAACGGGAGCAGTTTTTTCCTAGCGGAGCAGCATTTTGAGATAATCCCGCTCCCTCCCTGCAGAGGCTCAGTCACCAACTGGGTCTGTACTCAAACCTGTCCTTCACAATGTGACGTTTCATCCCGGGGGGCTAAAAGCAATTCAGAACGTTTCAGGGGTAAATTAAAATGTAAAAAAAAAATGTTGAAAACCTGTGAGACATGTGTGATTTCAAGTGGCTAATATTAGCATTTGAAAATTGAAAACAGGGAAAAAAGGCTTTTGTGTACTTTTGGAGAGATTCATTTACCTTTTAGGTGCCTGGAACTAAAGCACTTTAACTTTTAATGGTAATGGTAATGGTAATGGTATGCCCTTTACTTGACACCAACATTTTCAGCTTCCCTTCCCTGGTACAGGTATTGCTAAAACCTGCAAAAACAGGACATGAAATTTGCCTTTTGGACACTTCAGTCTTCTCATTCGCACATGCATTATTTCCCAGTGACCAATCATACATGTTTGCCAACACCAAATATCTTATAGACTATCAACTCTTTATAACTCAAAGAAAAAGAGGTGAAAGCCAGAATAACAAATTTTTTTCTGGAATGAAGAAAAGAAGGCATTTCATTTCTAATTTAAGCACATTTTTTATTAGAAGATAAACCATATTTAAAGGGGACCTATTATGCTTTTGATCTTTTTATCCTTTCCTTTAATGAGTTATATAGTTTTTTTATGTGCATGTAAAAGATCTGCAAAGTTACAAAGCCCAAAGTACACACAAAAAGGGAATTACTCTCCCCCACAGAAACTCTGCTCCTAAACTGCCTGAAATGCCTTGCTTGAAGTCCCGCCTTTTCTTTTGTAACATGGTGACGTCACCATGTAATACATTTGCATAATACCTGCCTAGCAGCTAGTTTGACACGCCCTCAAACAAAGCTAGTTAGAGCGGAGCTGAAGCGGAGTCCGAAGAGTTTGGTTCAGTTGACGAATCACAACAGAGTGGGTCAGCTGACTAATCGGAGTAATAATAATAGGTCATCTTTAACTGTTATTAGGGTCCCAATAGACATCAGTCGATTAATCGATTAGTAGAAAAAGTGATTAATTGTTTAAATAATTTCTTAAGCAAGGTCAGACATTGTCGTTCTCAAATGTGAGGATTTGTTTCTTCTCTCAGTTTTATATCATTATGACTTGAAGACCTTTGGAGTTTTGGAATGCTGGTCAAACAAAACAAGCTATTTGAAAAGGTCACCTTGGGCTCTGGGAAACTATAATTAACATTTTTCACTGTTTTAGTGACATTTTATAGACCCCATAATTAAAGGTTTAACCAAAAAAATAAGCAGTTTGAATAAAAACAAGCACCCAAATTGCAGTTATTCTGAAAAGACAGTGATGATTAACCTCACATGAACCTGACCTGCATCCTGTTAACACCTCCAGAAACAAAAGCTCTGCTGCTGCTGTCAGACGCGAGCTGCAGGCGTCTTCAATGTGCTACACCTCTCCTCTGTTTGCCAAACCTCCTGCTGCCCTGCTTCCAATCCCACCTACTTATACAGATGGCACTGTTCACTGACACCAAACACACACCTGTTCTTCTAATAATCCACACATATGCACTTCCACGAAAGCATTCACACATACAGTATACGAGAGACAGTAAATGATAGCCTGAGACAAACATATGGTAAAACAACAACACATTCAGAATCATATATACAACATTTATCATTCAGATTTTATTGCAGCTCTCTCAGCACGAGACACAGTTTCTCTTTCTGCCTCTCACATCAAGATCTACAAAACGTAGGAATATGTAATGTAACAAACAGAGTTAATGTGTTCACAGCCTGCTCTCTGTCTCTCATCCCCTCTCCTTTACACACATGCACACTCCCTCCCCCACGCTACCCCTACCACCAGGTGAATTACCATTTTAAAGTGTTTCTAAATTCCCACTGAGATTTTATTTGTGCACTCTCACAAGGGGACAAAACAGACTTGCAGAAGATCAACCTATAACCCACCATTTGACATTAAAATCACATTGTAGGAAAGAAATAATTCACAGTAAACACAGCATGATCGAGATTCAGCGTTTTAGAAACTTTTTCAACTTCTGAGTCGCTTTTCAGTGCGTTCCAGAAGAAAGAGACAGCACTTTTGCCTAATTTATTTGTAACCTTAGGGACTGATAATAGCGTACAGTGCGACCGTAGACAATAAGCACGCATTCAGAGCCTGTGATGATGTTGCATATTTAAAAAATGTAGGAAACCTGCGTGTCTCTGAAATGCAAAACAAAAACATCTACCGGTTAGAATACAAATCAGATCTATTTCTGTAAGGTATTGTTTTGTTTTTCTGGGTCTTTGACAGCTCATTGGACTGGGTCTGTCTTGTGATTCTATCAGTGACTTCAGAAAACCTTTTATCTTGCAGAGCTGCCACCAGTGTTAAACAGATACACCGCACTTTGCATGAGAATGAGATTCAAAGCAGTAATGACATGCAGCACACTTGAGATTAAACAGTGTTTGCTTGTTTGTGTGCATGGGCCTTCCTCACGGTATTACCCTCTGTATCATGTCTTAATTTTATATTTATGTAGCCTATCTGTGCAGTATGTTGCATCATACATATCAGTGAGTTGTTTCATGATAATATAGCTGCACATAAACCAGTCAGCTATCCTAAAACAGACGTCTTCCACAAGTGTAGGCATCTGTTTTTTATTATTATTAGACACAATAATAATACTGCTCTTCATGCGCTCCTCAGATGGTACATTTCATTTCATAAAATTGCCTCCTCATAAAACATAATATCATAACATCAATTCTGAGTGAAATAACTGCTGCTGATAGTAAAATTATAAGAAAGAAGGTGTTAGGAAGGCACAGAAAAACATATTCTGTTTTATGTTAAATTTATCATCACAGTAATGTTAAACAATCATACATGCTAAGAAAATATGAAAATAAAGCAGAAACATACAAGAAAACACAGTAGTTTTTATGATGGCTAAGCTGTCATCCATGATGGAGAATGACTCCCACCCCATGCAGGACACCATCTCAGCACTGGAGAGCTCCTTCAGCGACAGGCTGCTCCACCCAAAGCGTGTGAAGGAGCGCTATCGCAGGTCCTTCCTTCCTTCCTGCAGCTGTCAGACTCCACAACCAGCACTGCTCCCAGTAGACCACTTACACACCAAAAAACTGATAATAACCTGATATTTTCAGGTGGAATTTCATTTATTCATTTCATTCTTTTTTTATTCATTTATTTATTTGCACATATATAAAACTTCACAAAATCCAGTCAATGAAAAAAAAAAAACAAGAAATGTGTCAGGAGAGGTCAAGAAGCCACAGGCTTATACAAAGGACCCACCCACCAACCCCAGGAGAAACAAAAACAATAACAAAAAAGGAAGAAGGATCTAAATTAACATAATTTTAAAAATACAACAAAAGTTAAACAACAACAAGAAATACACAAAATGTGCAGAAAAATCTAACCAAACAGTTGAAAAATTGGAAATGAATTACTGTTTTTTTGTTTACTTTTTTCATTTTTATTTATCATTGTTGTAGGTCTATGGTACGACGGAGTATAAGGGCCACATTGAGGGAAAATAAATAAATGAGATTTAGAGAATAAAGTCATAAAGTAGTAATTTTACGTGTTTTTTTCTTTTTTTTCTCATAAAGTTATGACTATTCTTGTAATATTACGACTTTTTTTCTCTCGTTAAGTTATGACTTTATTCTTGTAAAGTTATGACTTTATTCTCGTTAAGTTATGACTTTATTCTTGTAATATTACGCCTTTATTCTTGTAAAGTTATGACTTTATTCTCTCATATCAACTATATGGGTATTTGTCTTTCACACATACTTTATATATTCCTTATGATGAAGGATTGACAGAGGACAGATGACTAGACCGATGACAGATAATGAGCTACCATATAGCTCCGTGCGCTACCCTCTCCAAAAATGTCTGCACAATCCCCATTCCCTGCAGGCTATGTAGGCTATCGCCACCACTGGAAAATGAGCATGAAAAGTCATTTAGCATTCATAAAGCCTTTTGAAATGGAGAGAGTTAGATAAACTCTGTCTCTGTCTCATCTCCATCTTTTTCCCTGCCCTCAGTTCCCCTCTGTTATTAGCTTTTAGCCCCCGTCTTCCTCTGCTGCTTTTACACATTTTCTCTCCATCTCCATCTGTCTCTAACCTCATCTCTTTTTTGGCTTCATCCCTCCTGCTGTCCCTCCACATATTATCTATGTGTCACTCTGTGTAGTCCCCAATTTTCTTCTGCTTTTGAATAATCTCTCCTGCTTCCCTTTTCTTTCCTACTGGAGCCCTCCGTCTACTCCAACCTGAACCTCCAATATTGAATTTTTCATGCAAGTGCAATTTTAAAGTAGCCCACTCGTACTCAAATCTAGGACTTCGATTTTCTGCAAGTTAATAGCTGACTTAACTACAACCCAGAGGGAAATGCTGCTCATAATTTTACCAAAAATAAGTTTATTCAAGTGTGCTACAGTATTAGTATACTTCTTTTAAACTTAAAGTAACAGAGTATACTTTCAGTTTACTTTTTTGGTATTTATCAGAGATGTATACATAAGTATACTTGGCTCATACTGACAAGTATACAGAACATTCTAAGTATACTTGGCTTATAGACCTACTTGTACTTAATCTTTTGATTGATATATACTTAAGAAAAGTATAAATAATAAAGTATTTTTTCCCTTATAGGCCTACAGAAAGGTATACTTGCCTTGTAGTTGTGCTTACTTTTTTGATAGAGTAGCCTATTAAAGTGTGTGATAAAATCCATGATCACTTTATAAAATCTAAAGATTAAATTACCCAACAAAGAAGTTAAAATTAGCTCGACTTCAACCAGCTACAACATTAACATTATTTTTACTTTTGATATTTAGGTATGTTTTACTGATTACACTTCTGAGATGTTGAATGCAGGACTTTGACTCGTATTAGAGTATTTTTACATTGGGGTTTTGCTGCTTTAAGTTAAGTAATGTGTCAAAAATACTCCTTCCACCGCTGCCATCCTCCCACACTGACTATATTTTGACTGTATGACTATATTTTTTTCCCATTCTGTTTTCCTTCTTCTCTGTCTGTCTCCCCCTCCATCTTTCTCTCACTTTGTCTTTCTGTCTGTCTCTCAGTAGCAGTTAGCTAACAGTGTCTTCCTCCACACCACAGCCGGATACATCTACTCTGACTAGATATCTATTTAGCCCATCAGCCTGCCAGGCAAGGAAGAAAATGGGGATCTATACTTTCGCTGGAAAAGAGAGAGATGCATAGATCTTTAGATC
>CAKALG010013912.1:0-14466 GCA_916700815.1 Helicolenus hilgendorfi
CCAGTCCATCGCAGGGCTGACACATAGAGACAGACAACCATTCATACTCACATTCACACCTACACCTAATTTAGAGTCAACAATTAACCTAACCTGCATGTCTTTGGACTGTGGGAGGAAACCGCAGTACCCGGAAGAAACCCACGCTAACACGGGGAGAACATGCAAACTCCACACAGAAGGGCCCAAGCCGGAAAAACAACCAAAAAAAAAAAAAAAAAAAAATCGATACCAAATGTAATTGTGATTGGTATAGTTGAGCCGCAATGCCAAATAGAGCCAGGGGCTTAAAGTGGGGGGCCCAATGGCCCCTTACCTACTTCCTAACCCCCTACTTCTGGCGCCATTGCTCGGACTACACCCATCTTCAAACTCTGCCTTCATTTTGATCTCAACTACACACCTGTAAAGATTCGTTACTGCCTCTAGTGGGGTTGTGACGCTATTGCAGTGACAAAATCTGTCCAGAGACAGACAACACACACAAACAGACAGACTTACAAGGTGAAAACGATAGCAGCCACACGCTGTCGCAGCAGGTAAAATATCTTCAACCACATAATTTCTTTGTAAGGAAAGCCCTTAAAATGAGCAGTATTCTCTTTTGAATATCTCACTTTAGAACAAATCAAACCGTTACCAATATGGCAACCTTCACTTTTCTGTGACTTCCTGAAGCTGCGTGTATCCGAGAATGCTTTTTTAACTCTACTCAAACCTCTCCTTTTGAGTCGGACAGTGAAGGAGCCATGTCAGTGTCGACGAGGGAGAGGCCATTGTGAATTGTATGTGATGACTAACGGTGTATTCAAGGGAATATTCAGCTGGTCTTATCTATCCAAGAGCTAAATAGCGCTCTATTTTCCGGCCCGGTGAATGCTCGAGTGCCGCCGTATTATAAGAGATGTCCCCCTAACGGGTGAAGTAGCGTTTGATTATATATTCATGCACTTACCGCTTTATTTCTATTTGTGAAGAAAAAGTAAGAGACAAGGTTGTTTCTTTGTTTCGGCTCTGTTCTCAGTTTTGTTACTCGTGAACTGCAAAAAAAAGTGTTTGGTTGTTTATAAGAATTTAAAGTGTAATATACAATGGCGCCTTGATGAACGGTATTTAAACGCATTCTGAATCTGCTTTATTGATTTACAGAATACGAGTTTATATGACATACGTTGCTAGAAGACTTTTCAGATGAAGGCTGTGATATGTGTAAATAATAAAATGATTATATCAAGTTTTGTTTTTAAGCTTTTTGCGTGTTATTTATAGTGACAATAATGGTCCAAATGATGTAAAATTGCATAGTTTTAGGTCAAAAACCTTCTTTGGGATGACCCCCAAGCCTCTACCCCACATTTATCCCAGTCCTTTGCCTGTGATGTCTGCAGGTTTGTAATTGAAAAGACTGATCTCCTTGTGTTGCCGCTGTGTACACAGGCTGGCTGGTTTAATAACCTTTAAGCTTTGTCTAGACTAATTGTTGACATATTGTCTTATGATGATGACTTTCACATTATTTTCACTGATCAGGAGGGCACTCCATTTAATATTTGTTGCTGTCCATTGACAGGGGGGTCTGGATCAAAGTTTCCGTGGCATATTGTGAAGGGAGGGGAGGGCCTCCAAAAGGTCCATAGCCCCGGGGCCTCAAGTCATGTAAAGGCACCCCTGGTAATAATACACACATTCATACATATATACATATATACATATACAGACACACACAGGGGTAGAAAAAATATGTTAACACTTGAAAGTACTTTAAAGATGCCAAATCATTATTGCAAACACTGTTATATAATTAAATACTTGATTCTGATTGGTCAATCACGGCTTTCTACGGTTCGTTATTTCTTTATAACAGACCATTGCTATGGGCACAATTCTGATATCGGACTCTGGCGGACCGTTTTTGTGTCAAGTTATTGATTTCTTAAGTAAGTACTCGTGTAATAAGCTTTGTGTCGGGGTGCCGCATCACCCTGAAGGGGTTTATTTCACAACAATGACCGAAGTGCTGTACATTATCCCTTACTTAAATGATAAAAAACACTTTTTTCAACTTTAGATGCTGTCCATATCATCATGGTTCATGTAAACTTTTTCCTCTTAGTAAATACAGGATCTGTGACCCTCTTTCTGTTGATGTCGTAAGCAGCATTACGCTTTTTTTTTAATAAATGTGTTGATAGTTTGCTGTAATAATGCAAGAGTTGTTAACGTGTGTCTGTTGATGGTTGAATAAAAATGCACAGCATTCAAAAACCTGCTTAGAATTACAACAGACATTAAAAGGATATTATGCATCTGGTATTAAACAATATTATAATATATGTGTAATATAAAATGATTTCGTATTGCAGGGGTTATTGCACAATAATTGTTTTCTGATGTCAGTTTGCTAATGTATCTATTCATAAGTGTGATGTTCAGCCCGCCTTATAGTGTGGACCTCGTAGTTTACCGACATTTTAGGGACTTTGTGTTGGCAGTTTTTTTCTTGTAATTGTTCCTTGGCACAGTCCCATTTTCCCTTTTCAAAATCATCTTCCTTTTTCAGTGAGAATAATTTATCGAGAGGGTGCCTCTTCACCACCTCAAAAGAAATAAAAGAGTGCTAATAGAAATTACAGCTAAGCGCCCCACAATACTTAAACCTCCAGCATTAAGCAGCAGAAATTATTCCGAACACAGTTGTTGACAAATGGTAATTAAAAGATTTGTTAATGTCGAGTGATTAAAAACACTGCAGGCATTTCACAGGGAAATTCAGCATGCAAATTGCTTTCTCTGCAACTGCTGGTGCTGCTCCGTTTGTTGAATGAAGAGCCTTTTTTTTCCCACTGTTATCATAATATGAAAGAGCTGTCACTTCTCCTGTAATGGAATGCACAATGTGAAGAATTAGCATTTTTCAACAGCTATCTTGTTTGTGCCAGAATGAGCAATTATTGGCTAGATCCGTTTTTTTTCCCCCTCAGAATGGTAAGATAATTGTCTTTCCTCCAAGGAAGATGTGGTCAGTCACAGTCTGAGAGTGTTTTCTTCATGCATGTGTGTGTGTGTGTGTGTGTGCGCTCGCACATGTAATTTCTCTGTCTGTTTGTTAGATTTGCGTGGGATAAAAGTATGAACTGTGATTCGTGTGACAAGCTTGAATCATTGATTCTCCCCATCGCCTCCATCACAGGCTGCAGCACACTGCTCACCACACACCGATATGAATGATAACCATGAACGTGGAGTTGCAAGCCAAAGTCAAACAGTATACAATTAAACATCCTGGGGTAAAACACCTGTGCGATGGAGTATTACACACCTAAATCCTCATTGGTGTTGTCCTTACTGAGCATTTCAGGATTAATTCACCTCTCAGTACAGGTTAATTCCTTGAAGTGTGCTGCATTATCAAGAAAATACTTGCCTTAATAACCTTATTACAAGCACTCTGCTGACTTTCATGGATTAACATGAACCTATGTGATTGTTAAAGAACATTTCCAGCTCATATTGTTGCCTCTACGTATGAGGCGACTCATACAGTACTGGCTACCACTTGGCAAAAGGCGATAATGTCTTTGAGTGTAATGGGCTTAATATAGAAACAATAAAGGAATTGGAATGTCAGTGTTTTAATATGCAGGAAGCAGAGATGTTGCCCGGTGGTTTTATGTCCATTTACGCAAACACACACACAGAGTCGTGTTTTTATGACTTTTCAGGACATTACATGGACTTACATTCATTTCCCAGAGCCTTACTCTAACCCTAACTGTAACTACTACCTGCATAATCCTAACCTTACCCTAACCTTAACCTAAAATATAATGAATTACCTTATGGGGACATGCATTTTGTCCCCATTTGGAAGGCGATTCCCCACAGTGTGACTGTGCAAACAGGTTAATGTCCCCACAACGTGGGTAAAACAGGCCCACACACAAACACACACAGTCATGTTTTTATGACTTTTCAGGACATTACATGGACTTACATTCATTTCCCGGAGCCTTACCCTAACTGTAACTACTACTTGCATAATCCTAACCCTTACCCTAACCTTAACCTAACCCTAAAATATAATGATTTACCTTACGGGGACATGCATTTGTTTGCCATTTGGAAGGCGATTCCCCACAATGTGACTGTGCAAACAGGTTAATGTCCCCACAACATGGGTAAAACAGGCCCACACACAAACACACAAACACACACAGTCATGTTTTTATGACTTTTCAGGACATTACATGGACTTACATTAATTTCCCGGAGCCTTACCCTAACCCTAACTGTAACTACTACTTGCATAATCCTAACCCTTACCTTAACCTTAACCTAACCTTACCCTAAAATATAATGATTTACCTTACGGGGACATGCATTTTGTCCCCATTTGGAAGGCGATTCCCCACAATGTGACTGTGCAAACAGGTTAATGTCCCCACAATGTGGGTAAAACAGGCCCACACACACACACAAACACACACATACGCTGTAACCGAAATCACTCTGTCACTCATTCACTGCTCCTTATAGACACCCAGTAGTAAATTGTAGTTTCAGACACTTATGAATCATTTTGTATCATCACTGACAGGTGTAGAGTGGCACACTGTTTTTTTTTTTCTCATCTATAAAATGCTACGTATTGCATTGTGGGATTGAAAGCAGAAATTAGTGAACATGCCCAGTACAGGAGAATATATAATATACAAAATGTTACACTGTGAACTCAGTAAACCGTGAGTTATTTATATTTACTTTATTACTGCAAATATAATTGACCAGAGTATAATAGCCCCATTCAAAGCAGCTTTCATGCCCAATTAAAAAGCCATCTCGCATTGGACAAGGCCAGATGTGAATAGAGTGAATGGAGCCAAGAATTCTCTGTGCACATATGACAAGATACTAGATGATGGAATATACTGTATATTGAAATGGTGGATGTATCATAGAGAGAGTGATAAGATGAAGTAATTATCCTTGAAATAGGAGAATTCAAATAAAATGTTCAGCTTCCAGTGCAGTGGCGGGGGTTAGTTAATGGTTGTTCAAGCAGTTATATGTACACAGTGTCTGGAATATTTTACAAACCATTTTTTGAAAATGGCCAGAAAATTAAGTGTAATTTATCAATAAACGTATTGCATGTTCATATTCATGTAACTCTTTACAGCTACTAGCAGATACTGGCAGTTTGTGAAAACTCTACATAGTGCTAAGCGTGCTGACGGCAGAACGGTGGGTGGTAAAAGCTTCATCTAATTTAATAATAATAGTAATTTCCTTTTCATCAGTATGAAATATTCTAGTCAAAAGATAGTATTATGACAAATTGAAAGGCATGTAAGGTGAACTGCTGCCATAAAGTCTCTGCTCAAAGCAGCCTCACCGCCCAATAATAAAGCTATTTCAAACACAACTCCCTGTGGGAACAAAAAGAACAAAGGTTACGATATTGTAACCATAGTTCTGTGAGCACAGGCGGAGGCCTCTACTGGACTCTATTCGGGTAAGTACGTCCTGATTGGCCAGCTACGCTTATGCAAATTTCCAGTGGGCGAGCTTGTGATTGGAGGAGAGTGTTACCCATAGAGTCCAGTAGATGGCAGAGCCTGTGTGAAGGCTTGGGGTGGTGGGTAGTACATTTCAGGTTGCAATAAAGCAGTGCAACAAATGATAGTTAGATACATTAGGACATTTAATATACATACACCATCCTATCATTTACATAGTTTTGGGTTTATTTTGGTGTCCAAGAAATAATCAGCTCATCTTCAATCATTGATGCGCACTGAGATGTTCTATACAAAATGTAGTTAACTAACTGAGATGGGATGATAGGATGACAATGCATAATAGAGTGCTCCAGGGATGACCAACCAGGAAGTTAGCATCGCCCTGGTTCCCTCGACAAAAAGCCAACGGGATTTTTCCATTGGGTTTTGGATTAAGCTCTGTGGCAAACACACATTTATGATACTTTCACGTTTTGTTCAGAAAGATAATCTCCACAAATGAACATCACTTTTATGATTTTTGAATTGTGAATGCAATCAGCAGAAGTGAAAAGCTAACATTAGGCTATAGACGAACTACACCGCGATCGCGAGTATACACAACGAGGCTGTAAAGGCGGACGAGTCGGCGTGATGACGTTTAGTAGTCTCATTTAGCCACTTTTTTAAGGCACATAAAGGTTTCAAAATTCACAAGTTGGGGGTTTTATTGATCTATTTCATGTTGTGGAACAAAACGTTAAAATCTCTTAATCTTGTGGTAACCACAGACCTTTATTTCAGGCAGCTAAAAACATTTTAAAACACAAAAAAACTGCCGTAAGTGCTAAAATGCTAACTCATTTCTGGGTTTTAGGACTAATACCTGTAGCACTCTATGCCACTAGGATATTGTAATGTCACAGGATGAGATTAATTGAATTGAATGGGGTGGTTGGCCTAGCAGATGGTGACACTGCCCAGTCACAGAGATCATTAGATCCAAACCCTCTGATAGCTAATCCTACCACTGCCATGTGTTTTGTCCATGTTCTCATTTAGCAGGGTGACGAGTCTCCTCTTACTCAGTGAAATTATCTAGATCATAGTGCTAGCTTAACGCCATTAAGCAATATGTAGTGACTGGCTTGTCTTGTTCTGTTTCATGTGCGTATAAAAACGCATGAATAATGCCTCTAGAATTTAAGTTGAGAATGAATTTGTACTTCAGTTAAGAGTATCAATCCACATGTTTCTCTTTCATATTCATGTGAGAAATCTGAGTCCCTGATGCTGAATGATATCATATCCTCCCTCTGCAGATTCATAGATGATTGCAGGGTCTACTGAAAAAGCTTTTGAAGTGCAACCCTTAAACCTTGATAGCAAAATCTTGCTCCATTATTGCATTTTTATTTATTTCTTCTGCTGCTTTAAGTGGAATAAAGGTGAGATGAGCGGCGATATCCTGTCTCCTTCGTCCCGTCTGTCTGTCTGTTTTTTTTTTACAAAAAAGAAAAAAAGTCTGTCTGCTGAACCAAGATGTTCAGAATGGAACCATCAGTCCCATATGGTGCCGAACGTTCAAAGGACACTGATAGCAGGAAATGGAAAGAACCAGCTTGCCCGCAGAGCTGTTCTGTCCCATATGCAGACTGTGGTGTTTGCAGGCTTTCCGACTGACAGATGCCATCTTGATGTGTTTAAGTGCGTTTCATCCACTGAAGTGATGTTCATCTTGTCTTATAGTTGGTGAATAAAGCAGAATTAGGCTGAGAGAAAGTTGGGGAACCATGTTTAGGGAAAAGAAAGGAGTCTTTTTCTTTAACTTTCTTCTCATTTGAGCGACCTTAATTAATTAAACAATCTTTTTAAGTTGCAAAACTTCTTTAAAACACTTTTTTTTTTAACCTCAAAACTAAATGCAGCTACAAAACTGACACGAGATAATAATGCATATTACAACCACTCAATATATGTCTTTTTATTTGAACATTTTTGTGTCTGGAACTAATCATTTATAATAAACACAAGCCAGATACTATTTTGGTCACTCGTCTTATCAAGCCAAACACCCTTTCTACATAGTTCAAAGGCTGCATGGTGAGCAGGCTTCTCATTAAGAGCACTGCATCACTGACACTGTTACGTAATGTCAAACACTGGCCTTAAGTAGGTTATAGGAAGGAAGTTTCATCTTGCATTTATATTTGTGAGGAAACAAAGACAAAGAAAATTCCTAGTGTATACCTCTTACACCTGGCAATTAACACCATTCTGATTCTGATGATGTCACTTTTAGACAGTAAACACGTTGAATTCATTCTTATCACTTTCATACACAGATAAACCCAGAGAGGGTTTATTTTCTTCAAGGAAAATGCACATTAATAGCTTGTAAGTTTATTTGCCAGAACAACAGATTTTCCCTCCAAAAGTCAAAACTATTGAACAATAAGCTCCAATTGATACTTTATCCAGAAATTAAATAGATTATTAAATTGTTGACCTTTTGTTTTTGAAATTGCTGAAATTTTAAAAATAGTTAATTGCGAATAATCACATGATTGTTCATGATTAATCGCAATTAATTGCAAATTAATTTTGTATCTGACCCTACCACTGGTTGATCACAATAGGTGGGTGGGATCTGGGTGGATAGCATAACATCTATTTTCAGTCAGGTGAACACAAGCAGCTGACGTCTCCATGCGTATCTGAGGAGGCATAAGCTGTGTACAAACTCTCCAGTTCAACACAGGGAGTTAGCAGTGTCAGGAATACAACCATGGAAAGATTTAAGAGTGTTAAGAGGAACACGAACATAGGAGTTTAAATTAATGTTTCTAGAGTTATAGTACATTACTGTTCTGAGCTTTTCCCAGATCTAAACCATGCCTGTTAAAGCCTTTGTTGACAAATTGGAGAAAGGGCTTCTTCCATTTATGATCTTCAATGTCTACAGCGTATTGTTTCCTGATTGCGATTGCACCAACGTATGGTAGTGCAGTAAATCAGTGCCTTTTTTTTTCTTGTTAACTCCTGAAAACATCAAAAGCCCTAAATATAATTGTGAGCATACTGTCTGTTGGAATTGAATGACATGTCAGTCCTTGTTTCAATGAGGCATTGAGGGGGGAAAAGAAACGGAGCAAAAAATGCCATATGACAGGACAGCTGTCGGGGAAGATGCTCTCTTCTCTTGCTCTTTAGTTCCTTTTTAAGTGTAGCAGGAGGCCTCTTGGAGTTTGGCAACGGAGAACCGAAGCAAAGAAGTTAGGATTTGGCCTAGAAAGTCAATTAAATTCATTCACGTGTGAATAATTACGACAACAAACTGATGGTGAAACAAAATAGCCAAGCTGCCTCACCATGCTGCCATTGCCACTTTTTGGTCTCTTGTCAAGACTCTGAGTTCAGAATGATGAAGAAGTAGTTTGTTGATCTGCCAATTGAAAAACAGACTGTCCACTCTGCTTATTATTCCCAAATATGCCTGCAAAAAAATCATATACACATGAAAGCTTGTAATTAATGTCTGAGTGGGGACATGTTTTTTCACAGTTACAACTTCCACCATTTTCTCTGCTGTTCAGCCCTGCCTCTAAAGCCACTACCTGTCACTAAAGAAGGCCTATTGGATACGCTGCCAGTAGGGGAAAAAAGAAGAATATACAGCCGCAGATGTCTGGAAGATGCAGACCATGGATACAACGTTTGAGGCAAGGCCCTGTTCATTCATATGAAAGTTGCTCAGAGGCGCATGAAGTAAGACGTTTCAACTTCTGATTATAAAATTACTAGGATCTTTCGCCGAACTTCCGCATCCATTGGGCCCATTGAACCCATTGAGCCCAATGAGCCCAATGAGCCCAATGAGCTGGCACAGTGGCGTTTCCTTTAACCCCGCCTCCCAGCCCTCGGTCTTGGTCTTATTCACATGAATGGAAGAATAATTCGGCTATTAGTGCATTTTACAACTTTTAGTACCTAATGACTTAAATAAGGGCTATTCAAGTGTTTCTACTGGGAAGATGATTTAACTCATCTGCTGATTTATAGATGTCTTTTTCCCAATGTAAGTCTATGGGAAAAAGTCTTTCTGGGCCCAATGGCATCATTTGATGGACCTCGGAAGTTGTAATTCCAGTTTGGCCACTATGTAAAATTTGCTTCAAAGCCTGCTGCTCTTCTTGGGAGCTTGGTGCAGAGAAGAAGATCTGGGCAGCGGTGGAAAAGTCTTTCTTGCTTGGGAAGGGTCCTAACTTAGTGAAATGACCCAGAAGTACCTAAGTGGCAGCCATGATCAGAGCTGTTTGAATTCTCTAAATGCTAAGGAAAGGTGCTTCAATGCTTCCTTTCTTATCTCCTTTAGCATAGGATACACTGGACCATCTTTACTAAATGAAAGAAGACAATGCCATGCCGCAATTCCTTCTGGCTCCAAAATTTAAAGCAACGCACTATTTGGCCGTTCATGAAAACAAATGATATCTTGAATAGATTTAACAAATATTTTCATAGTCATACTAATTATTTATTTCAAACATGTAACAAATAAGTAAAAAAACAAAACAAGAATAACCCTAAGGCATCTCCCCTTCACACATCTCCGGATGAAGCAGCCTGTCACTGCAGGAGCTGTTTATAAAGCCTGCATGAACAATAAGAACACACGGGGCAAAGTTTAATCACCACGGCAGACCCACGTCAGTAACATTCACCGTCAGTTCATCATAATTACGGAGTCCAGGATAAGCGCAGTCAGATTCTTTGAGCACCGCGGTTGTCTCTTCCTTAGTCCTTTTGAATTCTCCTTGACCTCATGTCTATCGAGTTCAAGGAAAATTTGTTAGAAAAAGAAAAAAATCCACTGATCATTCTGAGAATGTTTTGCTGGTGTAACCAATCGCTTTTTTAGTCAGTAATACAGAAATTCAGAATTTCTTTTGCACTTGGGAAATCTTACTCTGGATAAAAAGTGAACCTCTTAGGCTCATTTTAAATTTTCTACAACAAAAAGGCTTATAATATCAGATACAGATGAAAGTGAAACGAAGGAGCAAAGAAATCAGGAAACAGTCCTGGCCTTTTTCAACCTTTTAATTGTTGCTTTTGGTCATTTTCTAGCCAGCTGAAGACAATTAATGGTGATTGGATTGGTTGAGCGAAGTCTGAAGTGGCACTCTGGGGCCATGTTGGCCAGGGCAATCTCCGATTAACAGACAGAACAGTCTCATTACTTCCTGGGCTGTGGCAGCGAGGAAGGTAGGAGAGATGAACTCGCTGGCATTCGTTAAAATGAATGTGAATGGATTGCTGCTGATCCAGTTGAGGATTAACACCCCGTTCTGGATCTTTTTGCAACTTGTAACTGCTTTCGGCTCTTTGCTTTGGTTTCCTTGAGCAATTGAGGACTGCAAGCATGAACAGTAAAAAAACCCAAAAGTCAATATTTTAGTTTAGTAAACAAAAGAGAAAAGACGATTCCTGACTGCATCGATGTAGAAGGTGTCTTCAATTGTGAAATCACACTAAATTTGCTTTAAGGGGTTGTAAATCTGTTATGATTTCGGCCACAGGACAAGAAGACACATTCCCATTTCTACTCCACCAAGACTGTCAAAATGTTCTTTTTGTGATATTCGGTTTTCTATTTACATATCTCAAACAGCCTATGACGAAAAGACTGAAATTATGAAAAAGATGCGACTCAGGACAGGTACAGAACATGTTGGTTATTCAGGGAGAAAATTAAAGAACATTTTGTTTTGTTAAAGTATAACAGGGGGGTCATGTTTGCCACGACAACAAGTTATAAATGAATATTGTTTAATATTCTGTGTGATGATTAGATACAACAGAGCAAAGCAGGTGAGATGAAATCAGTCTGTTGTTATGGAAACAAGGTGAACTATTCACTTTTTCCCCTTTATTTTTGATCATGCTCAGACACATACACAAACTGAATGCAGCTAAACTCATTGGCCTATATGTCAGATACCTGACGGTCTCCAGTTGTCAGCTCATATCTAGCATTCACCTTCCTCTTGATGCCATTGTTTGAACCATCATCTGTTCCAATCTTGATCATCCTGTCTACCTCTGAATCATCAAATACATACGATGAGAGGCTCAGTTTGCTAAAGGTCACCAGAGTGGACGGGTATCATTTCACATTTATGTCAACATCTTTTTCATGATTTTCAATGTTGGAGCGAATTCTGTTGGACAGATAGATTTCTTTGGTCAGAACTGGTGGAAATGTTTTCTGTGCTACATTTGGTTTAAAGGACCAGTGTGTCGGATATAGGTGGATTTATTGGCAGAAATGGAATATGATATTCATACCTATGTTTTCATTAGTGTATGATCACCTTACACTAAGAGTCGTTGTATTTTTGTTATCTCAGAATGAGCCCTTCATATCTACATAGGGAGCAGTTCCTCTTCACAGAGTCCGCCATGTTGCTCCGCCATGTTTCTACAGTAACCCAGAACGGACAAACCAAACACTGGCTCTAGAAAGAGCCTTTCGCATTTCCACGTTACCTGAAAGGTAAAGAGAACGGTGAGCGGAGGGGTATTCAGTTTGTTGCAATCTGTATTCTCACCACTAGATGCCACTAAATCCTACACACTGCTCCTTTAAAATGGCAATCCTTAAAATATCAGTGTGGTTGATATAGAATTTCTATTTGAGTGAAAAAAATGGAGTTGTGCAAATATATATTTCTATGTACATGAGCTTTAAGTTTTCAGAATTATGTGCATAGTTCCATTTTTTGTTTGTATATAACAATTTTTTTTTTCAGAAATGTCAACACAGACACCCATAACACTACAAATACTTTCATCAGTGGGCCATAGGCTCAATCACCATTGTGTTACCTTATTTGGCTAAAGATAGTGACTTAAGAGACATTTATTTTAATAAAAAATCTTCAAGATTGCCACTTTAACATTCACACCCCTCAATTACAAGTCAACCAGGACTTGTAGTCGAATTTTAGTGTCTTCTTATTCCATAAAGTCACATATGTCGACAGGAGTTTGGACAGTGTCGAGAGCAATTATGTCCTTTACAAAATGAGGAGATTACATAACCAGCTCTTTTGGAAACCATCCAATAACTAAAACATGTATTTGCATACCTATTGTTTTTCCTCCCTGACTGTAATTTTACCTTTAATTTCCCTCTTCTCTGGAAACAAGTTTTTCTTTTTGGAGGTGACTCAGGCATCGCTGTAAGAATTGTCTTCCTAATGCCACGAGACTGCAGGCAGCAGACTTTGAAGACTGTAATTGTCCTTCAGTCTTGTTTGGCCTCACTGTTTCTCGGAGCGTTTGTTAATTACAGCATCTCCCTGATTCAATTTCAGGTACCTCCGTGTCCCCAGCAGGATGAGTGAAGACAGGAAAATGGCTTTGTGTTACCTGGTCAGCACCTTTACAGTTGGATAAATGTGAACCACAGAGAACAGTTTCCAAATCTCTTACCTCTATGTGTTATAAGTTGTGAGTAAAATGCAAGTGAACAGAACAGCAGTGATGCAAAATAAAGTTGAGAGCACACACAGAGTTTAATGAACGTTCAATGAACAAGCTCTTTTAATGCGTTCATGTACCACACTGGTCACTGCTATAAGACAGCAAAGGTCAAAACCGCAACCCGCTGATATTACTGTGAAAGGAGAACAAAACATTGTAGCTTCAGAACAGGAGGTTGGTTTTCTTTTGATGAGAGCAAATTAGATTTGTAGGAAACATTTCTAGAGAAAACCTGCACATATCACAACTCAGTTGACTTTGGCGCAGCGTGCTCATTCTCTCTCCATCTCTAAGAGTCAAGCATATTATGCATATTTCCATAATAATCACGTCAATTAACTGAATTGTAAGTAGTTTCTGCTGGAGTCCAATTAGATGTGATGTTTGAGAGAAATAGAAAGGGCACCGAGGACTTTGTATGATGTATTATTGAATGGAAATTAATGGCAGCTTGTTTTGTCAGCTGCTACTGGCTATCTCTCCCACCATCTGTTGTCTTTTACAGAAAGAAGAAGGACCTCTATTTCTCTCCCTTCTCTTTGTATTTCTCTCAGTCTGTCAAAAGACAGATTGAGATTGAGTGTCCTTGCGCAAGGCTCGTGGATTCACTTCTTTAACAAGGCTTCATGTGTAAAAACCGTATTGTGAAATGCCATCCGCAGAATCAGAAGGGGGTATTTAAAAGTGTAACCCACAGCTTTCTCTTTCCAAGTAAAGGTCTGTCTATTCTCTAACAACAATGATTCAACTGATTAAGAAAGCGTCCATTTCAAGGACAAATCCTCCGTAGCACAGACAGATAAAGTAGCTGTTGTATGGTTAAGCATCATTTGTTTATTTGAAATACATATAATATTCTTATGACTTTGAAGAAATGCAGCAAGGTGCAGACTACAAAGAGTGCCTAATACTTAACCATTTCACTAAAGAGGACATTCACATGCAACTACTGTATTCTTCAAAATTCATTTTGGTGTACACACAATGCCATCCCAACATGTTTTGAGGATATATTCATACTGACGCCATATACAAAATGTCACTGTCAACATTTGTCATGAGACATCACCTGTCATCCATTCAAAATACATTTGTAGTGACTAATGGACAACGTGCGATTTTTAACTTGCTGTATGTATCGGTGTATAAGGCTAAGTTTTAAAGCTAGTGAAGATACTGGTATCATGGTAAATGGACTTGGACTTATATAGCGCTTTTCTAGTCTTCCGACCACTCAAAGCGCTTTACACTACATGTCAGTATTCACCCATTCACACCCTTTCACACAATTATGGCAGAGGCTGTTAAGGTGCCAACTTTGCCCATCAGGATCTAATCTAAATACTCATTCAGACACAGACGGCCTTCGGGAGCAATTTGGGGTTAAGTGTCTTGCTCAGGAGGTTCGAGGTTC
>CAKALG010013916.1:0-16505 GCA_916700815.1 Helicolenus hilgendorfi
GTGCTAAAAAACACTTTCATATACCGTTTATCGTCCTTAAATACAAGCTGCTAATCCTTAGTATCGATACAATCGATTTTATATCGATATACGTCTCCCGTGAGGAACAACTTGCCGAGCACCGATCGATGTAGTTGGATCGTAGGAACGTAAATCAATACATCGATGTAGTAGATGAATCGTTACACCTCTAATATTCAATATTTTCTTAATGATGCCATAAATGTTCTGCCTACTGCAGGTTTAAATATCCTAATATTCCAGTTTCTTTTAATCTACTCAAAGGAGGTAGATGTTTAAAACATCGCCAGCATTTATGGTTTGAAATCCTGGATAATCCTGCACGTAGTTTCTAATATTCTTTTGTAGTTTTCTTTACTTTTCTGACGTCTTTTATGGCTGAGAGAGCTCCACACACAGAGAGAGAGAGAGAGAGAGAGAGAGAGAGCTCCACGGAGAGAGGCAGAGAGAGAGAGAGAGGGAGTATAACCCAGAAACAGACAGTGATAATGACTCCCCAGGGCCAGCATGCCTTTTGGCCAGACCACTTCCTCTGTCTGAATACATGACTCAAGAGTCACATTAGAATAGTGAACACACGTGTGCGTGTGCGTGTGTGTGTGTGTGTGTGCACCATTCCCCTGGGCTCTTAGCGATGCTGTGAATCCATGAGTCAAGTGTTGGACTTGACTACTCTGATTCATTGGCTAACATTAGAGGGTAGCTAGATCCACTGTGTGTGTGTGTGTGTGTGTGTGTGTGTGTGTGTGTGTGTGTGTGTGTGTGTGTGTGTGTGTGTGTGTGTGTGTGTGTGTGTGTGTGTGTGTGTGTGTGTGTGTGTGTGTGTGTGTGTGTGTGTGTGTGTGTGTGTGTGTGTGTGTGTGTAACGGGTCTAAGGGTGCAACTGATCACAAAATTCACGGTTCGGATCGTATCACAGTTTTGAGTCACGTAAATATAACTTATAAAGATCACGTTTTCTTTCCGCCGATCTGATTATTGATGAGCCGTTTCGACCGATCGGTTGTTTTGTTGTTGTTTTATTAAAGCAGCTGGTATACGAGCCTCCAGGCGATTCTTTTTCATCACCGTCCCAAACTCTGTGTAACCGTCAGAAATTCTAAACGTTATCTTTAACTTTCTAATCGTCTTCTTTCTCGGTTATCTGCATAAAAACAAACAATTTAAATGATTAGGAGATAAATCAGAGATTGTGTTTTTGTTGGCGTTAATAGTTTTAATGATGTATTAAGTGTTGGGAAGTTAAACAGCTCATAAATCTCTCTCTAATATCTATTTTATATCGCTGAGAAAACATCTGGATTTATTCAAGTTTCTCACCCAAAACTACATTTTACAAGATTACATTTGAACACATCATCACGGATCGACTTTGGTCCATTACACCACTACCTTAAATATGTGTGCATTAATCATATGTGGTGTAAATTTCTACTTCGAGGAGGACGAACTCCGAGTTAAATGGTGTGTTTAGATCTCGTCCTTGTAAGAATCTGTCATTTTCTGACATGGCCTGATAGTTTAGGGTTGGAATCAGTCCGATAATCTCCTTCATCCGTCTCACACGTCTTCACTTTGCACCAAAAACCCATCAGCAGCAAACACAATGGTTAGCAAACAGTCATTGAAATGGTTGATGTTTAACAGAGAGAATATGGGTGTGCAGTTTGAGGAGGTAAATGCATTTCTGTTTTTGTCACGCTCTCTCTCTCTCTCTCTGGCTCTGCCTCCTGCTGTGCCTCTTCAGTCAGAGTAGCTGTAATAGCAGCCCATGCAGCTGCAATCACAGTGATTATCTCCAGAACCGAAACAAAGCGCACGGTAGTAGCACACATATAGGAGTATTCCACCAACTGTGAATGAATATCTCGAGCTTCTCTCGTTTCCTTTCAAACTGCCTTTTCACATTTTCTCTTTTTTTTTTTAAATGATACCAGTCTGTTCTCTCTCGGCTTCATTTACACAGTCGAGATGGGTTTGATCCGAGGTTGTGGTTTTAACTTCGGCAGTTAAAGCTGAGATATGAAACTTTCCAAACGATGTCGTCAGTGATATAAAGTGTACAGATGTTGTGATCCTTCTAGGTGTATGTTGGACTTTCATGCATACACTTTATAGGTGGCGTAAACCAGGACAGATGTGCTGTTTTGTGTGATTTAGTGATTGATATACATTGTTAACTTAAACAATTAACAATGCAAATACTAATTGAATATGTTTGATGCTCAGCAGACGTGGCTGTGGTGTCTTTGGACTGCGTTTCTCAGAAATATTTCACACGCTGTTTTGACAAAAACACATTTTCTAAAATAATTTCAAGGTGAAAATGAAAGTTCAAATCTAGAGCTCAGTGAACACGATGAGGCCTAAACGATTTGGATGATCATTTCAACCACTGTGATGCCTTTTACTCATGACCTGTCTCTATCTTAAGCCGTGTGCTCACATGAACGCTAGACGCTGTCCAGAGAATCAGGTCGGCACATTGTCCCGAGTTTCCCTTTCACACATGTAGCACACAACAGGAGATGGTCCGTGCCAGATGGTTTGGTTTGGTTCAGACGAGAGGTGGCGTCTGGGTAGAGAGTGCAGGAGGCAGGATGTGACACAGATTACACCGCCGCCTCATAGCCGGTTTGTAATTTGCTCATGACGAACCGAGTCTCTTGCCGTTCCTTGAATTTAGATTTGGGCGTCGGCCCTTACCGACAGAGGTCTGTGTGTGTCTTTGTATATATCGTACATAAACGACTCTTCTCCTTCTCCCTCGGATGTTTGTATTGTTGTAGTTTCGTGCCACCCGCTTCGTAGAAACGTCATCAACACGCCCAGTTGCTTGCTATCGAATACTCCGGACTCTATTCACACACGAGCTCAATCGGACCTTACACAGACTTCGTACTATCAGGATCCGGCAGGGTCGAGTCAGTTTAATGTCCGGTCCAACTGATTCGGACATGTGTATTCTCACATACATCATTTCCGTGTTGCGGTGCATCTGTAAAAGGGTTTTTAGACATGTGGGAGACTTTTGACCATCAAACATAAAACTCTCTCTTTCTATCACTCCCTATCTCTTAGCACTCTCTCCGTCGGTGTCTCCGTCTGGACTGAGTCTCCCTCTCGTTTCTCTCTCCTCCAACAGCAGTAATAAACTGCCTGGAAACTATAGAGAGAAAACTTCTTCTTCTTCTTTTCCCCTCCTTGCTCCAGCTTCCTGTCCGTCCTTCTCTCTCTAGGGGTCAGTGGTAATAAAGGTGATTCATTCATGTACCGATGTGATATATGTCCCCGTCTACCTTGGCACACTGTGTGTGGTTGTGTATGTGTGTCTCTGTTCATACTTTCCTCCCCCTTGTCTCCACATATTGGCCGTATCAGGGATGTGTAGGCAAACAATGGTCTGCACAGTGTGTACAAAAGGAGTGATACATACATATGAGCCTTAAAGGAGAAAGGAGGAGAGCGACGGGGATGTTTGTAGTGACTTCTCCTTCTGCAGTCTCTTTCCTTTTCATATTGGACAAGGCCTTTCAAACAGAGACGCCGTCTGATCTTGAAAACCAGACATGATGCCGAGCGAACCCTCCAGTCTGTGTTATTTAATCACTGTTTGGATATAGTTTTATCCATAAAGCCGGTACGTTCTGTTAGGATGATGGATGTTGACGATTGTAAATGATTTATGACTGCCATGACTTCACCATCTTTACACAGTTCAGCTCATGTGACATGCCGTTGCTTCTGTCCTGAATTGACCACCGTGAGCCTCGACTCTCCCCGAGCCACGAAACTAAAGGATTCTCTCTGAATTAGGTAAGCGGGCGACGCTAACAGGACATGGATGTAGAATGTGTTGTTTGTTCCCACAGCGTCGCTTCAAGGCGTCATTTGTCCCCTCCGTGTTCTCACAGGCGCTGTATCATCGTTTGTTCCTGCCACATTGCTGTCACCCGGCACGGTGGCCAGTCTGTTCTGACACGGACAGCGATGGCGGTACAACAGAGAACCGTGGTGGTGCCCCACGCCTCGCTTTGAACTTAGACCTAGAGATAGATCTGTATATTTTAAAATAACAGCACAGGTAATAAAGTCTTTAAAGGGACAGTGGGGTTGTATGAGGTTCTTATCTATAGTAGGTGTATTACTTACAGTAGATGGCGTTCGCCGTGCCTGCAGCATCGAGAAACAGACAGGAGCACCGACACCGGAGCAAAGCAATACGATTTTTCGGGCGACGGGGTCAGCAGAAAAACACATTTGAGCCACCTAAAAGAAAGGCTCACCTAAAGATCTTGATATCCATTTAAGTGTACGCTATATTAAGAATATTTCCATCGCTTTATCTTGCCGTCAGACAGCGTGAAACATATCTGTTCTCTCTCTAAAGTCAGCAGGCTCAGATGACAAACAGTTTAGATGTGCTATATTCAATAGGTTTCACTTTCAGTTCAGTTCGCAGTTGGAGAATATTCTGAATATAGCGTACACTGAAATGGATATACATTTTTTTAGGTAAAATCTGTTTTTCTGCCGTAGATGATGATGTCATCTACTGTAAGTACACCAACTATGGATAAGTACCTCATACGACCCCGCCTCTAAACACCCAGACTATCCCTTTAACATTAAGCTTTTACAGGTATTACATTTGTATTTTTGTATGATAGGAATGTCAAACCTGGTGCCATTAGCCCGCTTTGTCATCATGGCATCAGGATGTTATAAGGTCATCTGTGTCCTGATCTAAGAGGGAACTTAGCGAGCGGTAAATGGACCAGTATGAGTTTGAGATGTTGCCTAACGAGATGGACACCACAAACAACACGACGGTTTGCTAATGCCAAATAGCAACCATTCCTTCACAGAAGAGCTCCTCCAGCCACTGGACCCTTCTATAACACAATGTAAACCAGATGTTTCTGCTGGAATGACAAAGGGGGTCATGTGAGGTTTAAAATGAGAGTTTCTGTTACTGCAAATTCCTCCAAAACAAATCCCACCGTTCCTCTGCTGTAGACACAAAGCTGTGAACGGGAGGGTCTTTCTCCCTTTCTATTTTTTTTAAACGTCTGGTTCCTTCGAGCGACGTGTTCACCGAGGACGGATTTAAGAAGATGAGGGATGGATGAAGTGAAGCAACCAGAGAGTAAGATGAAGGAGGGAGAGTGAGGGAATGACAACCAGCAGATAGAAAGACAAAGAGTGATCATGTTTCCATCCAACAGCTGTCAGGAGGATTTTAAACAAACTTTTGAGATGCTGAGAAGTTTTTAACCGTCCAGTCGTCATCGTTTCCATCTGCTGGGATGAAGCAAACGCACTAGATGCTTGAAAGTTAGGGGGCGATTCATACCGAATATTAGTAATTACGGCTGTCAATTGATGAATATTGAAATATTCAATTGTGATTCATAGTTAATCATGATTAATCAAAAAATAATCACATTTTATATCAGTTCAAAATGAACCTTAAAGGAAGATTTGTCAAGTATTTAATCCTCTTATCAACATGGGAGTGGACAAATATGCTGCTTTATGCAAATGTATGTATATATTTATTATTGGAAATCAATTAAGAACACAAATCAATGACAGATATTGATCCAGAAACCCTCACAGGTACTGCATTTAGCATAAAACAATATGCTCCAATCAGAACATGGCAAGCTGCAGCCAGTGTGACATGGTTGGTACCGATGGACTCATTAGGTTTTTTTAGTTTCATATGATGCCAGTATCTTCACTCCAGCTTTAAAACTGAGCCTGCTACAACCTAAAAATCACAAGTTGCGTTAATGCGTTAAAGAAATGAACAGCATTAAGATGGATTTTACATAAATGCGTTATTACTTTTAGAAAATAAAACACTGCATGAAACCCGAGGACTGCAGAGTGAGAGAGGACAGAGAGGGACACAGACAACTAGAAGACACAGTGACAGACAGTGGGCGTATTAAAGTCCACTCTGGGTGTCTGGTTTCGGCGGCCGGCTCTTTGTGGTCTGTTAAAAGCTTAAAAACAGAGCGGTGCTGAAAACAGACACCCGGCGTTTAGCTCACGCCGCGAAACCTGAGGCTTAATTGCCTTTCAATTAGTGGAACTAATAGGCCTGTGTGTGTGTGTGAGAGAGTGTGAGTGTGATAGAGAGTGTGTGTGTGTGAGAAAGAGTGTCTGTGTGTGCGTGGGGTGGGTGTGTGTGTGTGAAGTGATTACAAAGAAAGAGCTGCGAAGCTTCCTCAGCATTCAGGAAAATAGGTATTAATGAGAGACCAGCAAGTCCGACACACACACACACACACACACACACACACACACACACACACACACACACACACCCCCACTTACTGCAAAGTTAGTCTTCCCTGTGTGCGTATGTGTGTGTGTGTGTGTGTGTGTGTGCTTGCAAGTCTGTTTTGTGTGTTATGAATTTGTTAGCGTATGTGTGTGTGTGTGAGGTTTGCTAATTCCTGTTCAGTCATTAGTGAAATCCAAGTGCTAATTACCACCCACACGACCCCACGTCTGCTGTTTTCACACGCACACACACACACACACACACACACGCACACACACACGGTGTCTTCATGTACTATTATCTCTAATCAACCTCGCTTTAACATCATTAGTATCTCGTTACACGAACAAAGTACTAAATGATCGAGTGCTGTTTTAATGTCCAGATCATGTAAATCTGCATAATATATATTATGGAATTTAATTATTATGTCATCTAATTATTATTGTGCAGATAATGACTGTGTTGGTTATTATGCTTTCTCAGCGTTTTCTGCTCCGTCAGATAGTCGACTGTGACGAGAGGAGCTGCGACCGACGGTGGATCTCTGAAGGCCGATATCAGAACGATAGTTTGGAGCAGAAAAGAAAAATCTACTTTTACATACAGCGTTTTTAATGTACCATTTTATTGGTAACTCTTAATTGAATCATTAGAAAGACAACATCCTGAAGAGTGATTTCATAGATTACATCGTTGGAATATTGATTTATTCACAGTGGGCGATGCAGCGTTCTGAGTCTTAGGATTACTTCTGTTGCACGTCCCGTTATATTGTTGGAAGGTGCATATTCCCGGGATAAGGAGGATCCCAAAGTGTGCAATTTCATTTCATAATTACGCAGTACGTGGCTCGATTGGCGCCAATTTGGTGAGCAAGTTAAAGTAACAGTGAATGATTTGTTTTGTCTGCTTGTCTTGTATCGGGGACAACGATCTGAGAGTGTTGACGTTATATATTCAAGAGATAACTTTGTTTGACGTTGATGTCCGTCCCCGTGTGACTGGTGGAGGCTGCACAGCCATCGGCCACTAGTTCCACCGATAACGAGAGTTTATAAAACCTCCTATCGGAGCTGATTAATCTGCATTTTGGATTTGGTCTTGTGTACCTCTCATTGGCACACAGTACAAAGCCCAGTTAAAGGCACATGGCGTGACTGCATTCCTGACTTTGGTGATAGCGTGGTGCAAAGCGTGGTGGGTGTAGGCATACACCCACCAGTATCCACCACCTGTTATCCATCTCTCTCTGAAGCTAATGCACTTTGTGTCACAGAGCTTTTGATGGATTTTGTTCAGAGAACAGTCTGAAGAGGATCATTTTCCTCAGCGAAGCAGATCTGTTTCCTCCGGGGAGACACAAAAAGCATCAACCGATGTCCTTGTGTGGAAGCGGCACAATCACTGCGAGCGACTGTGTGGACGCTCACTTAACTCGGAAGGAGTAAACACTATCGGTAAATTATGTCGCGGGGCCTCGGAGAGCAGTTAGGAAACGGGTCTATTATTTCAGCGAAGAGAGACAAACACGAGCTACAGGAAGAGGTCTTTGTCCTCTATAGAACATGTGGCGTCCCAAAGTGTCCACGTCCTGCTTTATGGCTCTCAATAGCAGTGTTGGATATCAGTCTCATCCAGCTGTGATATACCTGCGTTTACTTTGGTATACCATACTTCCTTCATAACGACTATGACTATAATGACTATGAGGACGGGACGGCAGAGTGGAACACACATGATGATATATGTTGCTACAGTTATTACACGTTGCCAGTATTCTCTGCCGGCCTCACCTAATGTCACCGTCCTGCTCTCGTCCACTAACACGACGTCTGCTTTGCCTGGTTCCATGTGAACACAGCATCACTTCTCCAACATACCCATTTGCACAACAAAAGCATTCGTGCCATGTTATGTTAATTTGAAGAATGCTAAATAAACAGCGGTAATAATAATGCAGAAGACAACGTGCTGACAGCACACACACACACACACACACACACACACACACACACACACACACACACACACACTTCCCATGTGTTGCGTTCAGCTAACCAGCAGCTCATTAACTCGGCCATTGTTGTGTTTGGGAAGTCTTAATTCTGTTTAAAGTATTTTTATTTCATAAAAATAAACTCTGTATTTTGAGAACATCTTGTTTTGCTCATTTTAATTAGCATCCTCGATTACTGAGAATCGCATTAATTTGTATGGAAATAATATGCAATTTGTGAGGGAATTATGTGCAATCAGAACAATTCATTCTGCTAATGAGACGGAGATGGCTTTTTTACAATCATTTGGCAAACATGTCTTTTAATAGATTGATGGACCAGTGTTCTTTACTGATCTATATCACCATGATTCATCATTTCATATCATGCATTTAATCAAAGACTGGTTGCAGTATAAAACCACTATTGGAGAGAATAGTTAGTCTGCATGGTTAAATTATTTCAAGTACCATCCGTCATGTTTTTACAGAACTTCCTACGACTTGTTCTGCTCCAGCATTCACACAGAGATAGAAGCTGTTGCTCCTCCTTGTATATGAAAGGTCAGGCGATGAGAAATCTGTTTTTGACGCAGTGAAACATCATAAAAACATAAACAATGGCGGTAATGGGGGTGAGCGTTTCAGCGGGGGTGCGTCATTCTGCTGTTTTTCTGATTTGGCCTTTTTAAATTCAGAAGGAAATCCTCCGGGCTCAAAGAAAGACGACGACGGAAACCAATCAGCTCTTTGTGTTCTTCCCAAATGAGCGTCCGAAATAGACGATAAAACAACGGGCGGGCTGATGAGACGCCGTTAAGCTCGAGGCGCGACAACGTTGCTCCAATTAGCCCGCTGACCGCTGTTTATTGGCCTGCATGGGAATGCCCTCTTCCTTGACTCCTTAACTTTGTGACTATTAGGCCTTTCTCTCCTGATAATTGGAAAGACGAACTCCATATTCGCAGTTAATTATGATGAGCAATCTCCAAAATGGCCAACACTAGAATTAAACGTGTGGAAATGAAGGCGGTGTTGTGTAAAGGCCTCGCTCTAACGACGACGTCGGAATTGACTTATTGGCGTAAATGGGAACCTTATAATGTGATGTGTTGAAGGGTGTCCTTAATTAACCAGCTCTTTAATTATCCCCCCGTCCTTCTCTTTCTCTCTTTCGGCATATTGTCTGTTTCTCTTTTTCCTCCGTTCACTTCACAGTCCAGCAGGATCCGTCTTAGCAATTACAGCTTTGCATTGCAGCGTCGGAGTGACACTGTAATTACTGCCGGAGACGTTTAGACTTAGGAATGGAAAAATGAATATGTGTAATCATACGGTGCTGCAGAACATCACAAGGCTGTATTCTTGTTTATCTCATTTTGCTTATTATCTCTCACTTTGAGAAAAACGTCTCACGACCCCTCTGACGCTGCCAGACTTTGTCTTTGCACCGCTTTCAAACATCATCCAGTCTCCTTCTTCTTCATGTGTGCACACACACATGCACACATGGTTAATGAATGAAGTACTTTAAAACAACATGAGTCATTGGGGACGTCTGCAGAGGTCAGAGGTCAGAGTTCACCGTCTCACACACACACTCTCTCCATCACGAGGGATTCATGACACTGTCACCGCACCTTTTAATCTGAGAGGGGGATAAAAAGACAGATGAGGACGACGGGAGACGGGCCAAGACAAACAGAGAGAGAGAGAGAGAGAGAGAGAGAAAGGGGAATAGTCTTTGGGAAAAAGTTGAATATAAGAATATAGAATTCCTGGAATAGAAATTGAGGAGGGAAGTTTGAAGAATTTATGCTACGGAAAAGAAAGCAAAACCTGAGACTCTCTCTGTCTTCATCACTCCATTTCTCTCTCTCTCTCTGTGTGTGTGTGTGTGTGTGTGTGTGTGTGTGTGGGGTTTTGGTCTATAGCCCCTAAGGGAGGGCGAGAAACAGAGAGGTGGTGGTGGTGGGGGGGGCAGGAAACGGTGGCGTCTGGAATTGATTTGAGGCTAAAAGGAAAAAATAAAATACTTCAGATTCTTAAAGGCTCGGGGAGCAGGGACACAAGACCACAAAGAAACGAAGAAAGGTAGGAGAGAGAGGGAGGTGGAGAGGCTGCATAACAAGAAAATGAAAAAAGAGAGGTATGAAGCAAACGTAAAGAAGGATTTATACTTCTGCTCTAAAGTCTGTGAGGTTGCTATAAGCACACTGTGGACGGATCGTCGGTGTAGTTTACCTCTTTAAAGAAAAACAAAGTTCTAAAGGCTGCGTGGAGAGAATGGTGATTCTTCTGCTTCGGTTATTTGCATTTCCTCGTGTCCAGTAGGGATGTCACAATACCAGACGTTTAGTAGCCGACACCGATACCAGTGGAATTCCACGATTCTCGATACCCAAAGTATGTTGACGTACTTCAACATCTACTTCGTTATTACCGTTTAAATACTGCTTTTTTTTTTGTTAGGAAGTTAAACAGGTGATAATTCCCTCTCTGTTATCTATTTTATATTGCTGTGAGAACATCTCCTTCAACCTATACTGTATTTATTTGTTAATACAATTAATAATTCAGAAGTGTATCGCCGAAGGCTAGCAAATACTAGGTACATTTGGTTTGCAGTAAAAAGACGAGGTATCCTTCAGGGCACATTTTACAGACACAAACATGATACAAAATGCTCAAAGCTCCACTGATCACTAAAACCACTGAAATACAATGAATAAATAAATAAGCAAGCGGTGCTTCTGTAGCATCTGTACGGTGTTATCATGATAATTACATAATTTACCTTCGCCCAACACTCATTTTTACTGAATAGAGCATGGACGCATCATAATGTACTTAACCCTCCTGTTGTCTTCGGGTCAAATTTGACCCGTTTTCAAACATCATTATATCATAAATACGGATGTCTTTCATCTAATTGCCCCAAAATTACATGGATGGTTCCCTTATATGGTCTTTGCAAAAAAAAAAAATAATGACCACTACTTTCGTTGCATTATGGGTATTTTATTCAAAATTATAGCCCCTGTGGTGCAATGTGTCATTACATTTTTTTTTTTATATTATATTTATAAGATTCTGACTAAACTTCGACATATACTAGTTTGTGATAATCCATCAACATATGTTCCTCCAATTTTGAGTATAGTCCAAATAATTCATAATTTATGCATTTTTTTCCAAAAAAAAATTAGGTTTAATTTCATATAAATTAGGTTTATTGACCCTGAATTCCCCCCAAAAAAGTGTAAAACTTGTGGTAATGAGTTGGAATGAAGTTGGCCAAAAAGGTGTTCTACAGAATTGGGTGATAATTTATAATTTACGCTTTAAAAAACGTCAAACCAGACCGGGAAAACAAAAGTTGCGTGGTCAACGGGAAGACAACAGGAGGGTTAATAATCAATGACAATCAATGGATAGGGTTTACTGCATCCCAAACACATTTTCTATTGTCTATTGACTTGTACTCAAGTTTTCACAATTTAAGCATTGAATTGGTACCGAGGTATCCACTCTCGTGACATCCCTAGTGTCCGTTGATGATGTAGATTGTTGACAGAGAAAACAACATTTGATTTTAAGGACAGATGAGTTTCTATTCAAGGCGTGAGAAAGCACAAAATATCAGCTTTGGCACCAATTTTGCATCGATACCAGTCAATGAATGAAGCCATGTGCATGAATATCGTGTAACTCAGGCTTAGAGTAAGAGAGAAGAATGACCGTTTAAATCAAAGGGGAGGATAAGAAAATAGATGAGAAGAAGAGAAATGAAGGAAAGTAGAGCAACTTCTGTGGAGAACTGGAGTGAAGGGAAGACGAGGAGAAAAGGGGGAGTAGAGAGGAGAGTAACTTGAGACGCTGCTGCTGCTGCAGCGGCTTGAGATTCACTTTAAAACCTGTTTCACACTACAGCTGTGGAAATGTTTATTCTCTATCCCATTCCAGCAGCAGTGTGGAAGCATCCAGCTCTGTCTGCACTGCGGTGCCCACACATGTAGGGAAATGGTTCCTGACGAGATGATCCGAACGAGGCCGAACCACTGATGCTGCAAAACGATGAAAACTTACATAAACTAATGAGATGCACAGAAGAGCACACCTGTCTATAAGGTCATTAGTTTCTCTGACGCTAAATAGTCCTTTTAAAGTCCATGTGAGAAGATAAAGTGATGACCTCTTGTTCATCCTCTGAGCCACAACAACTGTCTTCAATAATTACTTCCAATATTGTTTCCAAACTGAGGTGACAAAGTGATACAAATAAAACAAACAAACGTTTCAAACTGTGCAAATCAACTAACTGGTTTGTGTTTATATATTTCTGAGTTGTTGAGTTATTCTCATACAAACGGTTCGTTTGATATCTCACAAAAGTTATTCCTTCTTTTTCGTTCGTTTTCCTACGAATGTCCAGCAGCAAGTGTCAATTTCTGCTCGTTACATACATACGGTCTTTTCAAAATAAACTTCTGTCTTCACTAAGTGGTTTTGTTGCCTAAACCTAAGGAAACTTAGTTAGGCCGAGGCAAAGATCGTGGTTTGGCTTAAAATAACTCCTCAAATACATCAACGTCTGACTTCTGGTTTCACACGGGACACGAACGCCGGCCTTCTGGGCAAAAGTCCTGGATTTTTCGACCCACCCATCCACCCCGACCTCCTCCCTACATGCCGTTCGCTCTTTGTATTTCCTGGTTCACAATTACGTGAATTACACACAGATTGATTTTGTTGGATATCCACAGATTACGGTACATTACTTGCTGCAGGTATAGCTACGAACGATGTATGAGACCAGCGTCACCAGAGAGAGAGAGAGAGAGACGTCTAACATTTACAGTAAAAGGTCAGAGCTTAAAGAAAACAAATGTGTTCCTGAGGGAGTTTTAATGGAAACACTTCATTGTGTTGAATGCAGTTGAATGCGTTGCTGCACCATAACATTTCTGCTGTTAAAGCACTCTTTGGAAATGACATAACATTAGTAATTAAACCGCCCTCCAGTCCAGCGTTCTTCGTGCATTAACTGTGCAAACTGTGAATCACTGCACTGCGGAGGACCAGCGAATGCACCATTAACTGATCAGCGGGAAGCCCCGTTCATCTTATTAGCAGAGCTCGTTAAACCGACCACAACAATGATGAGCGCCGTTGTGTGTTATTGGCCCCCGTGCAACAGTTTGCCCGGCTGCCAAACCGCCGCAGATGGAGAAGAAAGAGTGCAGGTAAAAAAAAAAAAAAAAATCGAATTCACGCTGCCTTATAAAAATCCACCGCAAACAAGTGGAATCACCAGGAAAACAAATAATGGACGACCGAGAAATGGAGAGATCAAGTGAAAATTGCGAAGCAGTGTGAGAACGAGAGGAAGAAAGAGAGAGCAGCGGAGAGGGATTTGTGTCCAGCTAGGTTAGCCATGTGTGTTCATGCTTTGGTGAGCTCAGCGAGTCTGTTCCAACATGATGAATAGAGACTGAAGATATTAGAATATGAGACAGAGAGAGAGGGAGAGATATCAAAGAGAGGCTGAGAGGATAGGAGGTGGAAATCCTCTTTTTTTTTCCATTCTTCCCTATAGAGAAACGAGAGAGTTAATCCTCAGGGGCTTACATTTGTTTTTTCTCCCTCTATCGTTCTGTATTCACTATCTCTGCTTTCTGACATTCCCTCTGCTCCCTCCACATCTTGGCTTTTCCTCCCTCTCATTCATTTCCCTGCTCTCATTCTGCTGTTAACCATCGCTCATATCTGCATCTCTCTCCCCTCTGTGCCTTTCTCTTGTTGAATGTCCCTGAATCCCTGAATCTCTCCCTCTCTCTCCTCTCCATCCCCTCTGATTCCTTGCAGGGTTTATGGGTTTATGAAGCATGGTAATCTCACTGCAAACACGTTTATCTGCTCATTCTTTCTCTTCCTTTTCCCCTCCTCTCTTTTTTTTTCCTTCTTCTCCTTGTTGCTCGGCAGGGCTGTGAGCCGTGCGGAGATGCTTATGGGATATTTACGTTTTGATCCGTGCACACGGAAACAGAGAACGAAATGTATAGAGAGAAGATCGGCACGAAGCGGTGCAACGACATGCAGAACAGACGAGCGTAAAGAAGAGCCGAACGACACCAAACAGAGCGCTGAATACAAATTCATAGCATGACACCGCCGATAAAGGCCAACGCAGAGCAGAGCGGAATAAAAATGAAAGGCGTACATGCAGAGATGAGGGGGGTGGGGGGGGGAAGTCTCATCAGATCTATCTTTCTATCCATCCATCCCATTTCATCCATGTGCAATGGTTATAAAAGAAGCAATGAAACACATCCCATTTGGGTCATTGTTTCCAGTGGGATCCAGTGCAGGTGGCTCTGTGGCGCTAGTCTCGGTCGATCAAGCCAAGCCTGTAATCTCATATTGGAGGATAACTCCGTATCTTGCATCCTTTGAGCCCCCCCCCTAAAAAGCAATTTCCCTCCATCCTGAAATGCCATTTTCTCCTGATAGTAGATCCCTTAAGCTTTCAAATTAAACATCATCACCTGATCTCATCACTCAGTGTTCCCAAAGCTCTGATCATCAGCTGTGCACCTGTTTTATATAAGCACACATCCAGGACAGGTTTTTATACACAAAGTCAGGCTGTAGTAGAGAAGAGCTTCCCGAGACGCCTAAATAAGACATCTGGAGTCCGGTATCTTCACTTCTCTGTCCACAGGAAGTGAAGAGGTTAATCAGCTAATCACTCCTTCCACAGAAAGATAGATTACCACATCAGGTTTTTACCTTTCTCTTGTTTTTTTAGAGACTTTAAAACATCACAGACCTGCAGGGTTGATCAAAGTGTTTACTGACGGGGCATTTCAACCATCCTGGGTTGTGAGGTTCATTTAGATTCTCCAATCCCTGAAGATGCTCAGGGCACAAAGAGGCAGACAAATGTCAGTGACATTCAATTATAAGTTTTAATTCAGTTAGCTCTGTCAGAGGGACGATTTCAAATTGCCGGATATTTAATATAAATGAGGCTGCAATTATTACATTTTAAAAACATTCATATTGCTTACTGCACCATCCAAAACATGTTCTCTTACTGTGCAGTTGAAAAAGATCTAAAGCTGAAACAGCCTTCTGCTGTAATGGACCTCACAGTCCTCTTTACGCATTAAGCTGATGCTCTTATTCAGGATGGCTGAGTGCAACAGTAGTGTAAGCTTAAAACCACAACACAGCAAATAGTCCACAAAGACATCCAGAGAAGCATCAAAGCCTCAGCCGGTGTCCAGACAGCATCTGTAGTGACACGGGTCCGTTAGCCTCGGATGATCCCGGAGACGTGATGGCAGCAGGAAGGCTCCGTCAAAGGACTGATGTTTCAGAGATGCAGCCTCTGCCATCATCACCACCAGCTACGTCTCTTTAGCGGTCTAACACCAGCTACGTCTCAACAACATCTTTAATTGAGTTATGAACAGACCAATCAGAACCAATTTCTCAAATGTTATTCTCGTTTTAGGAGCATCCTCTGGATGTGATTACAGCACGTTTTGAATATGTGTCTGTTGTCAGTTTCTGTCCAGCTCTGTGTGTTGAACACAAACCAACTGGGCAGACAGTCTGCAGAGATGCATGCAAAAGAAAACCCCATATCTCTGGTCAGAAGGAGAAACACAGCTGCTTTTAAACATTATGAAAGACTTGGATATCAACAGGTTTTCTGATATGCGCAAATATCACAACGCCGACCTTTTGAAGAAGGTGACAGAGGGAGACTGTGTTCACACGGTCAAACAAATCCACCACTGGTAACATTAATCAGAGGAATGCAAGGCTGCATGGAAACGGGAATATTAGGGGAATATTAATTTTCATTAGCCATGTAAACAGCTTAATAGTAATATTGTCTTTTTTTTCTTAGTCGATTAGTCGACTACCGTAAATTCCGGACTATTAAGCGCACCTGAATATAAGCCGCACCAACTAAATTTAAAAAGAAAAAAAAAATTGTACATATATAAGCCGCACTTGTCTATAAGCTGCAGGTGTCCACGTTGTAACATGAGATATTTACACAGAAAGATGGTACAAATAAAGTTTTTTTTTATTTTTTTAATTAACGAAATGCTTGTTTTCTGAACAATGCCTGTAACACGGCAGTTACACAGCAGTAACACGGCAGTA
>CAKALG010013919.1:939-23991 GCA_916700815.1 Helicolenus hilgendorfi
AATAAGGAATAAGGCCACAACATCATTCATTATTCATATTCAACATGAATTATTACCAGTTATTCTCAGATAAATATCGCTGTTTGTTATGTGTAGAGGTGCGTGTGTAATTTCAGCTAGGAATAAGGACAACAAAGCTGGACAGATGAAAGTGAGGAATAGGCAGTACTGTTATGTACACAAGTAGTAAAAAAAAAAAAATAGGTGTATATATAAATATTATATAAATGTATATAAAAGCACCAATGAGCAACAATAAAATGAGAATAAATATGTTGTAAACAACACAAATAGTGCAAAGAAATAAATACTAAATGGACATCAAAATGCCATTCAAGTTGCAAAGGTACTGTTTCTGCATAACCCCTCACAATCAGAGCAAAGCTTAAGCAATCGGTTTTGGGGAAGCGAAAAGCAGACGCTCGCTGCTTAATTGGCTGTCAAGAAGTGCAACTGAAATAGCACTGCATTCAGATTACGTGATGAAGAAGAGGAGAGTATGGATGTTGTGGTGTCGGGGTAAGCTTTTGTGTGACTCAGTTTATTGGTTCTATGACTCACTCGCCTATTGTATAATAATTTGGGCGACACATTTCGCATGTCTTGACTTATTATCTTCCATAACTTTTGAACTCGTAGAGGAATCTGAAGGTTGTTGAGCTCTACAAAGAATTATAAAAGTTATCAGCTATCAATCAAAAGTGATAAATGACATATGCTATTGTGGACAATAAAAAGAAAGTGCAACAGAGCGGTGTCACATAAACAGAAACCAAAAGAGACGCACAAAACCTGTGTTCAAAATGTTTGGTGTCCGACTTAAAACGAAAGAAGAAAGTTAAGATTCTCTCTTGTATCTACAGTATGGCTTTACCCCGGAGAGCTACATGCTGCAATGTAGTTAAAACACACGACAAGGCCATTAAACTAAGGCAAGGAACGTAAAACCCTCATGGAAAGACAGACAGAAACTCATCGAGCAATATACTCCTCTCTTGACATTCCTTTTGACAATTACTTATGTAACACAATTGCTTGCCAGCTGGTGGTGGGAAGCAATTTGACAGTTTTATCACAACTTTGACAAAAGTAATTTACTTGGCTCAGTCCTTTTGTGCTTCTGTGGGAAATAAATCATCAAAATAAAAATAAATAAATGGCACCCCACCAGGATTTGACAGCTCAATGTCTTTCAAACCCTAGCACAAATGGTGTAGTCTGAACCTAGCATCATAAAAGTGCGAGTTACCAGGGCTGTGTGCTGTGATCCATCATCTGTCTGGGGGACACTTTGGTGGTCCATTGCTGTTCATAGGACAGCTGGGACTATACTGAGACAGCTGTTTAAAGCTTAGCTTCACAGAAAGTGTGATTAGTTTAAAGAAACCGGATATAGAATGACTTTAGAGACTATTTTTCACATTTCTAAGTCTTTAAAAATGTTTATTTAAGGTTAGAAATATAAATTAAGTTAGGATCAGTGTGTGTTCCACTACAGTATACTGAGGATTTTTCATAATGTAGGGTTCATTGTTCCTTCATTGTTCCTACAGTACAGTATTTGGACAAATTCAGTAAGATTTTAATTATAAAAGGGCTAAAAGCTGTTTCACACCAAGCACAGATTGTTAAAATAAATACATTCTGTGGGTTCTTATGAATGCTTGCACACCCCTGAGAAATATCATATGGTGGAAAAAATATTCGAAGGAACTATGATTTTAGCAGATTTTCACCTGCGGAAATATAAATTTGACCAATGAAATCCTTTGTTCCAAATGATCGCCTTCATTCTGCATAATATTTAGCCATGTGCTTCTGTTTGTTGAACAGAGAGTGTGTATTTTCGGAGCAATGGGCCTTGGAACAATGGCCGTTTATTTTCGGGGTAAAGGACTGTCGGATAAATGGTCTTTTTTTCGGGCCAATGGGACATTTTTCAGACCATTGTGTTTTCGGAATAACAATGGGCCGTCCCCTTCTCAACACCCAATAGTGTACGACAAACACTACAACTTCAATAACCAAATAAAGGACAATAGATGGCTTGAGATCGCCCTGCAACTGGGATACGATGAAGATGGGCTTGCTATATTGCTTGTTATATGTTGGTCATGGGACAGCTAGCGTTGCCATCAAATTTGTGGTCTTATTAGTTTACAGTATGAATTGTGTATTTAACGTTAGCCCCTTAGACATTATCTGTCTAGATACGATTTTGTTGCATGTAGTGGACACGGGCACTATTTTGGAGGAAACACATTTGGCCTCATTGACGAAAATGTAACACGTCAACGCGGACAATTCAGTGTGCATAGTTGTGGTACAGAAAATTCACTCGCGGATTTTCCGTATTCCCGCACCCCATTTTTCGCATTACACTGGTGAGAAATGGCTTTAAGCCCCCAAAGATGTGATAATGTAGAAAAGTTTAAATGTTTGTGTAGTTCTGCGTTTAGATATTTTTGCAAAGTCAAACTTTTTGCTAGCCAAATTTAAATCACTCATGGCAGAATCAAACACAGTATTAGTATGCATGTGAAATGAAATAAACTGTATAACCAATAGCAGGATATAACTGGGAGGCTAAAATGATTAATAATAATAATATCATTCCCAATTACCATACCTTCACATGGTAAAATATATGTTTCATGTTCTTTAAGACATTTAAGATGTATTTCCACTAGGTGTGGTGACAGAATATTTAAAAATAATATCTATAAAATTCTATTTGGAAGCTCTTTTTTAGAGTTATTATACCCAAATGAGCTTTAGCGCGTTTTGTGTTATTGATGTAGAAAGAAATCTGATGCTCACATAATTGTCTTGGGTGCCATCACCCTTAATTCCCAAAGGAGTGCTAAATCTTTGCATACTATTATAGATTAGGGCTGCAGTCTGCATACTCATTTCAGTGGGAATCAGTCATGTTTACTGATTGAAGATTAACCATGAACATTTAAAAGCCACACAATATTACAGCGTTACACTGAGCCTGCTCTATTAGTTGTAAAATAAATTCACTCGAGGCTATCAACCACAATATGTTAGGGAGAAAGCACCGATACCCCTATGACCGAGCTTGTTGATCGTGTTGCTGTCGCGGTGGGAGCTGGCTTTGATGCAATATTGTGATATTTCATTTGATTATGCTGATTTGATTGTGCGAGGTCATCCATCCTGCCTGATGTCTCCGATACCCTTCAAAAGCATTTTGCTTTATTGGCTTGTTGGTCTACCCGACAGAATTTCAATGGTTGTTTGATGGTATTAATGCACTATTTAAATGCAGACCCCGAAGTTGAGGAAGGAGGGGGACCCATGCGGATAGAGCATGCACGGAATCTGAAAGTCAGATGTCAGAAAAGTCAGTGGAGGGGAGGATTTTTCTCAAAATGCAGATACTACACAGGAGTGGAATATAAAATGTTCAACTCTCTTTCAGGGATTTTGGAGTGTGACTAAAAAAAAGGGAGCCCTTCTCTTTCAAATAGCAGCAATCTTACAATCGCCCACTTCACATTTTTCAAAAAGGGTTGTGCCAAGCTTATGCCTCTTTGAGAAAAAAAGCCAAGCATTTATGCATACAAATGAAGTATACAGTGAACAGATGTGCAGCACACCTGAGATGAAACTACCACAATTGTCACTCTTTTCCATTCAATGACGGGATTCAACGTGGAACAGAAGGGTCCATTTTTCTAAGACCACAATGCCTACAAAAGAGCCATTCAAATTACATATCACATCTAGTCCAGAAAATCTATCGTAGGCCAGAAATTAACAGTCACGTACAAGTTATATTGCCACTTTTTTACAAAGGCAATAATGATTATTGCCAATGCAACAGCACTATTACGTAATTGGAGATTTAATCAAAATAAACTAAATCTAACTTTAAACATCTCGCCTTCTACTTTGTTAAGGAAAATGCTGTCGGAAACTTGAACAAAATGAAATGTGTCTGATGAGTCATTGCTTGGGGAAATCAATTCATTTAGTCATACAGAGGTGCTAAGTTATTTATTGCCTGTCAGCTTGAGCTGCTAGTTCATAATTCCTTGCTGCAGAAAGAACAGAGACGCTACAGAGGAAATTTGAAGAGAATTACTTTATTGATGCAAACGGGATGTGTTCTTTAAAAACACATCGACATTTTTCAATACCTTTTGTGTCCCAATGGTGTTTCTCTGTTGTACCACAGTAACATCTACAATTGTGTATTGGACTGACAATTTCTCTTTTTCACAAACATGCTTGTGCTTCCAGCTACTTTTGCATTTGCCTTCGGCTACTAGAGTTGTTCCGATACCATTATCAGAAATGCGTCTGATACTGCCCAAAATTCGGGATAGGGTATCAGTGAGTACGCCAGTCTATGCGCTGATTTGATACCATCATTTATTAACCTAGGGAAAAAAATTAACTTGTTTGACTGGAAATCTATTCTTCTTTGCCCCACCAAAACAGTAGCCTTCACTGTGCTGTCGCCCTGGATGTATCATGGCTGGCAACTACTGTTTTAGAGCAGCAAAGAAGAACTGATTACAGGTAGTTAGTCACGTGACGATATCAAACAACTACGGTGTGATGCTAGTGGAGAGTGTAACGGTAACGATAGTCAGAGCGAGGAAAATGTCAGCCATTTGGCAATACTTCACAGTGGAAAATCCTACAAGTAAAACCGTATGTATTTGTTCATGTTTTCCAAAGGGTTTAACGTGAGCCAGGCCATACAACAAAGATAGTAATCGTATCACATCGATACAGGTCGGTAGTAAACAACTGTTAATTAATAATAATAACTATATATATTTACTTTAATCACGCTGGTATCGGATTGGTACTCGGTATCGACCGAGGGTTTTGGAATCGGAACATCTCTACTGGCTGAGAACAAAACACACTAAAAGCACAAACATTAAGAGAAATGCACCCCAAATCTGAAAATACTGCAAACACTAAAACACATACAAGAGTGAAAATACAAAAAAAATAACCAAAATGTGCTCCATATAAATACAATAAATTAAAACATTTTAGTTATCAAAATAGCAGAAATGTGCACCAAAACCAACATTAGTGAGGGAAGAGATAGGCCCCTTTTTGCCTTAGCAACAGCAAAGAACTGTGAAGCTTTCCTACCTAAGCTTCAAGGCTGTCACTGCACACAAATAAATTAAATTGTTAGATTAATACAAATCATAAAAACAGCTTTGTCACGGAATGTCACCACTATTTTGGCGCGGTGGGGTGCCATGTTGTAGTTCAACAGTGGTCATTTTTAAAACGTCTTGAACTCGGTTAGTCGGATCACGTAAAGCTGAGCCTGGCAAGCCGAGTCTAACATTCATTTGCCATCGCTAGAGCCGTGTTGTTTTGTTTTCCCTAAATGTTTATTCATCTGCTTTTTGTATTTGTGTTGGTTTTTGTAGCAAGTCTGGATTGCATTCACTCCTGTGCATGTTTTGTCCATAGGGGCAGTACAACAATGACTATGTCTTAACTACCCAAATGTCAAACACTCTTAAAAGTGTTAACAAAGAGAACTTACTTCCAGTGCAATTAAATGCACAATCACTTCTGTCTTTTAAAAGTCATTCCACTGCACATTGTAGGGAGTCCGTCTAGAAAACCATTGTGAGATTGTCACACTGAAAAGGTAAACACAACAGAATATGTTTTGAAGACAATTGTGTAATGAGCATCGCCAGCCAGAGTCTTGGTCACGACACTTGAGGAAAATGACAGGTGAGGCTTTTAAATAGATGAACCAGTGAGCACAGAAACTTTTTTTTGAACAACCTTGTTTTTGACTTTCATAGACGCACCATTCACGGAAGCATCCTAACCTCAATATTTTAACATGGATCACGAGGGGTTTTATCAAATCAAAAAAGTACTCCCTCAACAAAACAGTATCATCTCTCCTCCATCAATCCATTTTTTTCAGCCTACTCATTTTGATGTCTACTTAAAAAGCCATTTATCTGCTCATACCAAATCATAATTGTCATTCTAATAGCAGTAAAGTGACACAGATAAATACTCACCAATCATAGACACTTTGTGCACTTTAGAATCATTGTATCCTTTTTTTTTTTTTTTTTTTACTAAAGCAGACGTTTTCCTGTTTAAATCACCGTTGAGTACAAAGATACCTGCACATACAAGCATAGAGAAAGACTCATTTAACCCTCCCCGCCCTCATTCCTCTGATGAAATAACCCTTTTAAATGCAAATGCCCAGGAGGCAACTGGCTTCTTATCACACGTTTCATTGTCTCCTTTGGGGTAGTGGGGTAGAGAGCTGTTTTGCTCTGCATCTGCATGTAATTGCACACATAGCGCAGCATTGCAGCTTGTACAAGAACAAAGCAGCTTCGGAATAAATCACGGCAAAAACGCTACAATATTAGGCGAGAGGATGCTATTAATTCAGCCGCTACATACAGAGGACAGAAAGCAAATATTTTAAAGTTCCTCTGGTGGATAAAAGTGGCAGGTTCTTTAACTTGATGCATAGGTGAGGACAGCTGGTCTAATTATCTTGGATTTATTTGGGTTTCTACGTATCCCGTCTGTAATGCCATGGGAACTATTTTGTGTCGTCTTTGCCTAACCTGTTGTTATAAACCACCCTCAACAGTTAGAAGATGCACATGTGAAAGAGATGGATGCATGGTATTATGCACAAGTCAGCCTTGCAAGTCAAACAGGTGTTCAGGGAAGAAATACTGCAGGTGTTTCTACTGTGAATGACACTGCTGCCACCTACTCTAGCTGGCAAAACTCAGCCTACATACAAAATAATATCTCTCTTTCTGGTGTTCTCACATCCTCGAACATTGGCCAATTTTTACCCCGACTGTATAACTAAAACAGAGGTTTTCAAAGTGGGAAGCGGGCCTCCCCATGGGGGGCCCGAACTGTTTCAGGGGAGGCTCAGTGAATGGAAGTGAAAAAATATTACATTGGCTATTACATAAGTTATCAAAAGAAGATCACATAGAATAGCCTAAATGGGTGCGATTTGGTTAAAGAGATAGTTCAGAGAGACAGTAGTTTTGGGGAATGTTTCCACTTTCCCAGACTCAGAAACTAAAAAAAAAACTTAAAACAGACCTTTAAGTTATGTATTTGGTGTAGTTAGGTGAAGTTATGTCAACATTAGGTTATCTTGGCTCAATTGTTGAGTGTCTATGGGATCAAATAACATAATCACGACCCCATAGACATCCAGGAATTGAGCAAAGTGATGGTGCGCCTTTTTCCAGTCTCAGTCTTTTAAAAAAAAAACCCTGAACTAAATAACACATAAAAAAACTTGACTTAATTGCTGTCTTTGACTGTAATGTGAGCAGATAAATCATCTCTTTCATCTCTCTCCTCTTCACATTGGACACATTACCATGAATGTACCGCGGCAGGTTAACACTGCCATCTAGTGACCAGAGAGAAAATTGCATTTGTAAATAGCATTATGTTCATGGAGCCATTCATTCAGTCGGTGTAGGACAGGCCTTGATGTGTTTAATGTTGCATTAAGTAGTCTGTTACATCATTCCAATATGGAGTAATAACAAAACATGTAAATGTTGTCAATTGTATCATTCAACCAACAACAAATTCAACATGCTACGTGGTTTTTGTTGCGCAAGGCTTTTTCCCATCACTTGCTTTCATCAGGGCCTTGATGGCCCTCGCCCTCATTTCCAACTCCAGAAGTTCCAGTTGCTGAATTGACGGCGGACATGCTGCGGGCGCACGACTTGAAACAGGACCGTCTTGAACGGGTAAACTAACATCTGCGGGCTGCAGAGGTACACTCTGTTCTTTAGCTTCCTCTTTGCTTGACGAAGACGACAATGCTAAAATCTCGCTGACACTTTTGTCTATGTCGCTTTGGATGTCTTTCTTCGCTTCCGTCGGTTGAGAGACCGCGGGAGGTTCGGGATTTGCTGGGTCAGGGTTTACAACTGGGTCAGTGCCTTCCCGGCTGCTGTCCGCTATTTTCACCGCCACAGCTTTGACAGTTTGCTCCTCTTTGGGTCCCTCTATGTCACTATCGTAAGTGTCTGCGTTTATGCTTAGGACGTCACTCTCTTCGCCGGAACCAACACCCTCTGTAAAGAAAATTACATCAAGATTTTAAATGTAAAATGGTCCTTTTTATAGATTTTTTTTCTGTCTTTTATATCTTTTGAATGCCTGAGGTATGTTCTTTCAGCGCATTACATATTAATTACCTTGCTTAGGGTCTTCAGCTTTGGTAGTTTCTTTGAGGCAAGATGTAGAGTCCACAATATTGTCTTGCCTTGTTGGAGAAAAATGAAATAAAACGCATACAAGTATGAGAAAAGCATGAGAACACGCACTGCTTTCATTCTGAAATTGTGCCCTGAGTAAGTTGTCAAACTGTTCACTCACTGGCTTTCCAAGGACTCTTCGGCGTTTTCGTTGGTATTTCCAGATGTCAATTCTTCCCCTAGAAACAAACAACAACTTTAACCGAATGAAAAAGTGTTGTGTGCAATACCAGATTGTTTTGTTCAGGAGAGTATGTAGCCGTGAAAAATTTGCCAAACTGGCCGTAAGTCTTACCTGCTAAGATTTGTACTAGATTTTTGTCTGAGATCGGCTCCAGTTGCTCCCAGCACATCTTTTTGATTTCCTCTAAGCTACAGTCCTGTGAATGATAATGTGTTTAATAGTATCTTTGACAGTGGGTGGCTCTAATAGCCTCCCAAGCAAACAGCAGAAGCCTATGGCATTACTTCTACATCTGTATTAGATATCCGTTATCACTTCTTAATTAAGAAATCAATACGCTTCCTAGAGTTGACAAAAAACATAGGCATGTTTTTAACTTACTTTGCCATTTACTATACAGTTCCATAGCTAATTTATAGCTATAGATAAAACATATTACCAGCAACTACACACACAGTGTGTTAAATAACTAACAGCAGTGATCTGGTGATCTGGAAAACTAAAATGTGGATGAGGTGACTTTCAAATGGTTACAATGAAATGAAGTACAACAATTGTATGCAACATAAGACAATAAATGTCTACAAAAAGATGGAACAAACCTTTTCATGCAATGGTCACTATTGCTCAAGGTGGTGTGGCTTTTTCAGCCAAAGCTGGTGCTGTTGGAACGTAGCCAACAGTACAAAATATGGCCATATATGTTGGAAGACAACACTCGCCAAAGTGCAAAATGTGGTCCTTAAAACCACAAAGTAATGTCAGTAAAAATACCGCGCGACGGCAAAAGACATTTGTTTAAGTTTGTGGTGGACAGACACCTTGAAGACAACTTTTAAGTTAGTCCAAAGCTGCAATGAAACTGTTGAGAAATGAGGCTAATTTCTCAGGCTGGTTATGGTAAGCCTCTGTCCTTTGGTGCACAAATGGCCCTTGATCAACAGTCGTTATATAATTTCTTAAGCAATGAAAAACATGAGTTTCAAATACTGATGGAATTGACATTCAGCCTGTCTTAATCCAGGATTACAAAGATCACGAGTTTACAATTATACAGTACAACATGGTGTTTACATGATCACACAATCACCTTGAGTTCATCAGGCAGCATTTTCCGTAGCTTCTTCTCCCCCAGCACGTGCAGACACTGCTCCAGCATCTCCCGCTTGTCAGTGACATAAGCAGTGATGGGCTGGAACGGCAGGCCGAGGTCGAGTCCCCCCTCCTCAATGTCACTGCCAATCCTGTCCAGTTCTGCGTCAGCGAGTTCATCCTTTGCGTCCTGCTTTAGGAAACAAACATGTGAGACACACTGTCTGTAAGAGGAACTAAAATTAAGGAATTATAACATGAAGTCTAAATTCAGGGTTTTAACAACCCGTTTTTCTGTGTGCTACTTTTACATGGATGACACAGGAAATCCAACAGTATGTAGACCATTTTTACATCTTCCTGTTAGTTATATTGCGTAAGAGATTCCCTGTGCTATTCAAACAGTCTTTAAATAGTCCTAAAAACTCTTATATCATTATGCAGTACATCATTTTAGGGAAGACTTTATGGTCATGTGGAGGCTGTAGTTTGTGTAGATAGTAACTTTATTGATCCCGAGGGAAATTCAAGTTTCCAGCATCACAGTTCCATAGTGAAAAAAACAAATTAGTAAAAGACATTAAAAAAAGTTAGTAGTGCGAAGTACAAAGTACAAAGTACAAAAAAATATATACCAGATATAAAAATACAAGGAGATGAAGAAAGCTGTTAACACACAGTGCACTTCCATAGACTAAGCTACTGGAGTTGCCCTGCACTATACTCATTTTTAACAGTCTCTTCTGCATTATAGTCACCTTTTTTAATAGTCCTGTATTACAGCTGTTACCCTGCACTATATTCAGTTTGAACAGTTTTCTTCATCTCCTTGTATTTTTATATCTGGTATATTTTTTGTACTTTGTACTACTAACTTTTTTACTAACATGTTTTTGCACTATGGAACAGTGATGCTGGAAACTTGAATTTCCCTTGGGATCAATAAAGTTACTATCTATCTATCTATCTATGTATCTATCTAATGTAGAAAATGAAGAAAAACTACAACTACGCCGTATTATGACGTCAGTGGTCCAATTAGCGAATTAACACAATTAACAGACTTTCAATGCTAATATTGAAGCTAATATGTGATCTAATCAATCAAATGTAGCACCACAGCTCGCCTCAAGTCAAATATTAGACTCAGAAGTGTTCAGGTAAAACTTAACTCCGTATCCTATGGGTCTACAGGACAAATATTAACAAATATAAACTCCAGCAGCAACAAACACTGTACATGTCCAAACAAAACATTAACGTTACATTAGCATCATTAGCATTAGCATGGCATTAGCTTGAGTTTCTTACCTCCAGGTTGGATTCAGCACTTCTGCGTTTGTTGTTGTCGTGTCGTTCTTCAGACTGAGAGTGTTTCCGCTTCTTTTCTGCGCTAGTTGATTTCTTTTTGAGCATTTTTGCGAAGGTAAATACACCAGTTCCTCGAGAGAAAAGCTGTTTCACTCAGATGCTCATTTGCTAAAAATTGAATGTCGCGGGGAAAACGCGTCATGAGGAAAGCGACGGCTTCTTCTTCTTCTTCTTCTTTTGGTGTTTTGTTTGTTACTGCCCCCTACAGGGGTGGGGCGTTTCTGCTTGTCTGTCTTTTCTAAATGTACCAAGAAAAGAGCAAAGTCCTTGTATTTCATTATATAAAATATAATAATATAATATAATACAAAAATATATTATACTGTATATACCGTATATGTTCTTAATGTATATGTTCTTAATATGCCTGTATATGTTCTTAATATACCCTTGTACAAAGTATTTCCTTTTATAATTGTAATGTAAATGTAATACAACTTATTATTTTAATGGAGCTTCCCAGCAAAAAGTATTTCACAAGATTGTACCTGTATTACTGGCGTGACAATAAACATCTTGAATCTCGAATCTTGAAAATATCCAAAATATATAAATTCATTCTCACTGTGCAATATCATTTTCCACTCGTGCAATTTTGTTAATAGTCTGTTTATTGTCAATACTGTATATGCTGCTCCTATTTTTATAGTTCCTTCTATTTAAATGGTTCATATTTTGTTAAACTTTGTTTAGCTCTTTTTTACTGTGTTAGCTGATGCATCTTGTTTTTTGCACTATCCCCTTTGCTGCTGTACACTGCAAATTATCCCACTGCGGGACTAATAAAGGAATATGTTATCTTATTTTATCTTATTTCGCAGCAACTTATGTCTTATGTAAATTAATGGAATTAATAAGCATCGTTTCCTTTTTTTTTTTTTATCCAACAAGCAGTGTTGTATCTTACTTTTAATTAAAAAATTCAGAATTGTTCTAAATCGTGGATATAGATTGCTTTTACTGCATTTACTACCAGACTTCCTAAGCTTTGCAGTGCTAGACTATATGTCCATAATTGCTGACTTTGAGTTCCCACATTCTACATAACAAGTCTTCTTCTGGCCACAATAACAAAGACCGTCAGTCTGATCCTATATCCTATCATATTCTGTTAATCTTATATAGCTGCACAACCGTCTGTATTTTTGACTGAACCTTGATGTGCCGCTCCTGTGACCTCTCAAGCTGTTGATGGAAGTGCAAATCCATTCTCCCATCAACATTTTACACTTCAAAGCTCGCTCGGATTACTCGTGACAGTCAATCGCGAGTCCTCTTCCTGTATTTCACACGGTCCTGCCATCTCTCAGTTTCCATCTGCCTCACCATTTCATCTAATACTGTGCATCGGATTCATTACTGCAAAAAAAAAACCCTTCAAACCCCACCGCCGCATGCTCATTTACATCGTTCAAGTTTTTCCACATTTTAAATCAGACAGCGCCGTCCTCATTGGTGATGCATGTTTGTCTCAAAAGAATCTGGGGTCACATAATAATGACGCATAGGTAACAAATGTTTGCAGAACTTGGGCTACACTAATAATTATGCAAAGACAAAGAGACATGTGGAAATGGACTGTCTATATGGCGATAGTGCATTATGCATGGCTCATAGAAAATCAATAACACTATGAGATTACACATAAACAGTGAAATTTTACATACGTAAAATATAACAAAGATGTTATTATGTAGATGTATACATTTTTATCAAAAGATATGTTCACAATCACATTCTCTGACATGATCACAAGACACTCATATACAATTAATATTCACACAATATATTCCATGCCTTCGTATGGAGCAATACAATCCTTATATCCCCTAAAAAATCTATTAACTTTACTTAAAGGACAGGCGCCGTCTGGAGCAGAATTACATTACATTTCACCAACAACTCTCGTCAGCATGCCCTCCTTATTACCACCCAGGTAGCCATGCATTTCCTTGAGCTGGACCGAGACACAGGTTTCAAGGTGGTGACGACACAAGCAGGCTGTAAATCACTCTAATTGGCTTCCCCGCCTCTGCCTAAAAACGAGGCAGGAGCCAATGCAATGGCTGCCCGGGCGCCATGGCGACAGCTGTCTCCACATAATGCAGGTTGTTATCCTGATGCCATCCGCCAAATTATGCAGTGGATATGGTAGGAGGTGCGCATCGATCACAATCACGTCAAAATGTGTTTTCTTTGCAACATCTGCTCCCATGTTGTCTGGGTATCACCTCGTTAAAAGGGCAATGATGGAGCTGGCACCGTCGAAGGGGACATTGCATTCGAGAGCCATGAAAAGGATCGGGAAAAAACAACCGCACTCTGTTTATGTGTGTGTGTGTGTGTAAATAAGAAGGCACAAACCAATTTGAAAAGTATGTTTTGTGATAAGAGACAATTCTATTCACAATAGCACATTGTTGTGTTCCTAAATTAGAGGCTGCTCATAAAGATAGCGTTTTATGATTCTCACTTTGTCGCCAAAAGAGTGTCTGTTGAATACACTTCAAGGGCTCTGTTGTCTAATGAGGAAATGCGGCTAATCAAGATGTACCGCGGTGATTGGGTTTAGCTGCATAATGCAAGTAAAGTGATGAATCACCGAAAGAAGCAAAACATTTGCATTACTTGAAAGTGAGATTAAAAAAGCCAGAGGAGACCACTCCGAAGGAAAATAAGAAGAAAAGAACAATAACAGAAGTGGATAAGAAAACAAACTCAACATACAGGAAAAGAGCAAAAAAACAAACAATACATAATTAATTCAGTTTAATCTGGAGCAGGAAAAACAATGAAGTTGATGTGTGGTGTCTGTGTGTGCAGTTTCTACATCGTTTTCAGGCCTTGATACTTTTAATGATGAAGAGGAGCAAGTGCATACTTTTATTTGCCAACATTCTTCTGTCTGCGATTTGCACTTCATATCTAAATATTTAGCACCGTGTGCATCATCATTACGGATCGCTTAAGGCATGAGACATAATCAAGCCAATTGTCAGAGGAAATCAGTGTTAATTTAACTTGGTTGACATAAATCAACCCTATTCTGGTGCTCATTTAAATCATCATATTTACCCATCTCAGCACTTATGAACACCTTTCTCGAAGCTATACTAGTTCTATGTGTGAACTCTCCAATCAACACCTGTCCTTGACAAAGCGACACTTATTGACAGTAGGATTGTTTAGTGTAGAATGACAACTCCTCTGCCAACTGAGATAGGCAGAGTAGAGCTGTGCATTTTTACCACGATTCACTTAACACTTAACCTCAGACTAAGTGTTGTTGTTTTTTTTGTCAATTATTCCACTTAAATATCAAAAACACCACTTACTTTTCCACAGTTTGTCAAGTAAGTGCAGGTGACTAGTGCTATTCAAGCCAAGTATAAAAGTGAAATTAAAGTGCAACATTTCGGAGGATCTATTAGCGTAAAGGGAAGATGATATTCATAACTATGTTTTAATTATATGATCACCTGAAACTAAGAATCATGTTTTCATTAGCTTAGAATGAGCCCTTCATAGACTTCTATACAATCTGACTTCTTTTGCATCCAGAGGAGTCGCCCCCTGCTGGCTATTAAAAAGAATACAAGTCTAAGGCACTTTTCAGACCCAGAGGTTGCCCACTGGTCTTCCAGAAATGTCCTTATATGACCAAAAGAGTCACAGCAGCTCCACTGCAAAAAGGAAAAGCTGCAAAAAGTTATCTGCAAGCGAGGGGTTTTAATTCAGCCCATTTTAATGGCTGTCCAGTGTCCCTAACTATGCTCTCAGTAAGTATCCTCAGCTGTCATCCCCGATAACAGTTTGCTTTATAAGCTTCAATTATCCTCACACGGCTTTGTGCAGCAGGCTGACAGTTGTCACCAATTAAATTTACTGTATTAGTTGTCGGAACTTGTAAAATTATAATCAGCGGATAACATTTTGTCTTAATAACTACCCTCCACATTTTAGAGGTGCTTCTTTTAATATGAAACAATGTTTCTACCACTAACATGCTTTGTTTAAATAACCTTGTTCTAGTTCAGGGCTCCAACATTGTAACATTTGAGGCAGGTTAGGGAATATTGATAGTTCTGGTTGACGTTGCTAATTCGTCCTCACATTCATTCATGTTCACATTATTGCACTATTCTCATTATATACCAATGACAACGAGGTAAAACAACTTCACAAATGCAGCAGTAATACCTCTGTTCGCTCGCTTTTAAAAGGATGACTAAGAAGTCTGTGTTGCGTTAAAAAAGATGAAATGGTTTTAAATAACCCTACTATGTCATCATAAATGATTATAGAAATAGACATCACATCTTGCACATACTGGTTAAATATTCACTTTCAACAGTTTTAAATATTCTCCTTAAAAGAAACAACTGATAGCATCACATAAAAACCACTGGATAATGGCACTGAAGGACTAATCTCTCTCTTTCTGGCTCCGGATCGCAAAGAAACAGCTCTCCCGCTTCCCTCATTCAGCATGTTGTTAACGTAAATATCAATTGTTCTCACTTAAGCAGCGGCTTTTCTCCACGGTGCTGCTAGGGCAGCTTGTTAGAGGACTGCAAAAACAAGGCCAGTGTGTACACAGTTGTTGCCTTGAGTAATGAGAGCCAGAGATGTCTATTAAAAATCTATTAATTGCACTGCAGCTCGTCAAGAACAACGGCCATTGTTGAGTGAAGTTTTTTTTTTTTTTTAATCAGGTGGGATTCAAATGTAAAACAGGAGCAGAGAATCACTCTTACACAGTTGCCTCGTGGCTTATGCTTTACTAGTCAGTGTATATTATAGCCAAGGACTCTTTAAAATATTCATGAGCCCACCGAGGTTTGAATTAGACATGTTAAAGTGCGCCAAGTGTACAGCCTTGTTGGAATAAGACAAACAAGCGGGAGCTTCGAGGGATCATCATTATTAAAATTTTGTCAGACATTATTGCCTAAGGAATATTTAGGAGAAGTTTCTGAGATATAGTTGCAGTTAATCAATGAAGAGTATATAACTAGAAGTAGTTCAAGCCACTCTGACTCTGCCTTTCTTGGAGTACCCATCTACAACGAATAAATCAATAAAGAAATTATGTTTTGGGGTCTTGAAGAAAGTCTAAAAGAATATTATCAGCTAAGTTAATAATGTATTAAAAAAACTAAATTAATCTTGAATCAGTTGACAAAACAACAAAATGTAAATGTTCACCTTTGCATAGCACCTCTAGGAGTTCTCATCAACTTAAAGGAACAGTGTGAAGCATTTAGGGGGATCTATTAATGGTATATAATATTAATATAAGTATAAGTTAAGTGAGTAAGTATGTTTTCTTTAGTGTATAATCTGAAAATACCAATCGTTGTGTTTTCATTACCTTAGAATGAGCCGTTTATATCTATATACGGAGCGGGTCCTCTTCACAGAGAATGAACCGTCAAGCTCAACTTTTAAGTTAACGTGGATGAGAGGTGCCCTGCAGGATCATGGAAAGTTTCCACATCTAAATGTCCTTGGCAATCGAGCAAACTCAATCTGCTGATGAGGAATGTGCGATATGGTTTAAAGCTCCGGAACAAGCGAGTCGGTAAACCTTCAGTTGAGATTCTTTCTTCAATTACTGTTTCCAAGGGCAAGTATGAACTGTCAAGCTCAATACTGAATCGTATTTTGGTTTGAGTGTTCTTTCATGTTGTCATTATTTTCTCCTCTTGCTTACTTCACTGGAAATACCAGTCTCATTAAAATACATGTTTTTTTTTAGTGTTGTTAATTCCAGTGTATTAGTGACAAGACACATAAACAGCCTATACTCTTGTAGAAGGTATTGTCACAAAAATCTTTTTTCTTAACTTTTAGAAAAACGTATAGTAAACAATAAGTGACAGATAAGTAGAATGACTTTACATGTACATGGCTTTCCATAATATTCTTGCTTTGCTCTCTAAAAATGTGGTTTATGCATAACTTTAACTGATATGGGCTTTTATTATTTCTCATAAGAGTTGGAGCAAAATTTCCGCTTCATTCTTCCGTCCCAAGCTAAAATCATCTGGAGAACATCCGTCTTAAATCTACAGTGTACCCAAGGAAAATAAAAAAAGAGGCTTTTTTTCACAGCTGCTGTGCATTTCACATAAACCAGTCAAGTGATGTCAGTCATACTCATATTCCAGCTGTCACTGCAGTAGTTTTCTACTGGGATAAGCTTCTCACTACTCATGCTATAAGCCTTGAAATTGTTTACTAAATAATAAGATAAGAAAAAAGTGCATTCCTTCATAGGACAGGCAGCGAGATAACGCAGCGGAGGAGGGATGAGAACGACACTGACGTGTCTCATCTGCACACAGTCATGTGGGAGCGGCTTTAGGAATAAGCAACATGCAAAGGAGTGTGTGGGAAAAAGGTAACGGCAATATCGGGAAGTCACCCCGTCTGCACTCCTGCCGGGAAAGAGCAATGAACTTTGAAGCTTCTTTGGAGCGCAACCAGCAGCTCACTTGCAAGGATCCCAGGAGCTGTGCTCCGTGTGCGTTCGAGTTAGAGAGAGTGAACAAGCAGGGAGAGATAGCCTGTCGGGTCTAGCAGGGTGAGATGAGGACCAGGCACAGGATGGGATTTGGTCTTCCTCTCGCCTTTGATTCGGTAATTGAGGGCTAAGATTGGGAGAGAAACTGACAGGCTTTCGGCCCTCAAGGGCCAAAACTTAGCCTCCTAGAATCCTCAGGCAATGGTTCATTCCCAGGACACTCAGCCAAGGTTGGGCCCATACATTTCACATTTAATAGAGAACAGAAACAGAGAGATATGAGATCATTGTCTGAGGCTATACTTACCACCTGGTTGTCTTCTTCAGCCCAAATCAGAGCAACTTTCTGGAAACAAAAGTAAGGTTACCTGAAGTAAAGGACAAAACTGGTTTCAGAGTAGAGACACCGGCGAATTGAAACATTTTCAAATCCCAGTGTTTCACCAAAAATGTACAACATGTTTACTGTCAAATGTATCCAACAACATGAAGACAAGTGTTTATTCAATTGTCAGGTTAACTCATACGTGGACGAACACACAGGCAACTGCAACAGAATTAGTCTACAACTACTACTAATGCTAACACGCTCACAATGAGAATGCTAATACAGAGTAGGCTGATGTTTACCATGTCCACCATCTCTGCTAATTAGCACTAAACACAAAGTACAGCTGAGGCTGATGGGATGTCATTCGTTTTGCAGGGTTTATTCCACCGACGTTAAAAAACAACAAGATATTCATCCTTCGACAGCAGAGCTATACTGCGGTGTAGTCAGCTTTCATTTCATTAAATATTTCATACAAGATGGAGAAAAAGTCAATAAACTGTATGATTCATTTTTTCTGTATAACTTGGCGTGGCCACTGTCCTTTAAAATAGCACACTGTAGCAAGCAGTTCAAATTATAATGTTTCTCTTATTATCTTCAACAAATAAGCTCCAAAAATCTGTCAAAAAAATACAAAATAAAATGCTCTGTAAATCCTTGATGTAATGGTTAATGATAAAAAAGATATGTCACAACATGGGCTACATCTGCTTAAAATAACAACATGTAAACAAATCAAACATCAGGATTCACCATATAAAACATATGCTACATCCCGATGTGCATCCTACAATTTCAGTGCCAGGAATGCTGGCAAAAACATAGAAAAGTTTGCTGCATCCCAAGGTATAGCTTTGAAGGGACAAGCCTTCACAGCAACCTTTAAGTATGATTGACAGCAGCCAAGCCTGACGTATTAGTGCCATTTCCAACTGTCAGAAGGATATTTACAGTCCCATAAGCCCTGGATTTACCCGTGACTAATTTTTGGAGCAATTTCTCCCCTCGCTCTATCTCTTAAGGCTTTCTAAGAGGAAATCTGAATCAGGTCAGATAAAAAAAAATGTATAGAAATCTACCTCAGAGTATACATTTGTATTTCTATACAGGAAGATATGTATTAAAGCTTTAAGAGGATAGGTTCGTCTGCATGAAACACAGATTCCTACACTCAGTATTACCATAGATGGCACTGTTTCATCGCAGAAGAAGAGAGAGAGACTGGCTCTTTGCTGCCCAGAAACAATGATGCAGCGGCAGACATTCGGTTTAACATGAGTATGATGTCATGCTGTGACAAGCACTGAACCAACATTTCTGGTGGTCCATATAAGAGGTGTCATTTAAATGAATTAAAAAAACTAAAAAAACTATTCCTATATTAAAACTGATCCTATATATGATATGATTTAAGTTTCAGAATCTTTACATGTCAGAAGCATATATAGGTGGTGGAAGAGAATCATATTTTTTCTCCCATGAGGCTCTGTGGAGGGAAGGAGTGGGAGTGACAAATCAGAGGAGTCTGGACAAAAATGTCGTTTGTGAGCCTCGAGTGTATATTAAAGCCCCTCTGTGCTGAATATTAACTTCATCATTCTCAATTTATTTTGATAGCACAAAACGGCAGTAGAACAATTTTAGGCACGGTGTAATTGATCTACTTTATGTGTTGACTGTGGCTGAGTATGATTTGGTGTGAACTGTGCAGGGCTGACTCACGGCTAGCTCATGGCGTAAAGAGAGAACCTCGCAGGCGACTGTTTTGCTCGTCGTAAAAAAAATCAAGCCTGATATATTTTTGTTGTTTTAACTGAAATACTTTGTAGCTAAAGTATTGTGTATTTGTGGCATTGTTCAGTTTGCATCATGGATGTCTTGAGCTTCAGTTGTACTTTGTGTTTAGTGTTAATTAGAAACTGTTGCTAAACTAAGCTGAACATTACACCTGCTACACATCAGCCTCTTACCATTGTCATTGTGAGCACGTTAGCATGCAGACATCAGCATTTAGCTCAAAGCACCAACCAAGTACAGCCTCAGAAAGCCGTCTCTCTGCTGTCTGTAGTGGTAGTGTACAGTAGTAGTGATCTTTTTGCAACCTGTCATCAAATATTAACATTAACATCAACAAAATTGTAATTGTAACAAAAATAATCATATTTCAAATCCTATACTATAAATAAATAAATATAAGGGTAACACTTTACTAAAAGGTACACAACAATGTCAGTAGCTACTGGGGAACGAATGAGAGTCTAACTGCTGGTGAACCATTAGTTACTACTAATAATAATAATAACCAACGTACTGTATAGATCTAACGTGATGAAGTCAACAGTGTGGGGCTAAAGCGACCTATGTACTGTTGTACTGGAATAATCATCTTCATAATATTCATGGATGTGAATTGTAATATATATGTTGTCAGAATATGATGAATGAAAATGGTTTCATAATCATTAGCTACTAAAATTTGAGTCAGAGCTACTAATTAACTAATGGTTCACCAGCAGTTAGTTCCTCATTCATTCCCCAGTAACTACTCACATTGTTGTGTACCTTATGGGAAAGTGTTACCTATATGAGTAATAATTTCGTCTCACTGTGCTTCCATGAGACAATTGGTTGTATTGCTGAATGCATAGTTATGACAGTGGCAGTTGGAACAATCCGGGCAGCACCTAAAATCAATGATTTCTATTAGGCATGGCCCAGAAATCAATGCACAAATATATGTATGGAGGTTATTTTGTTGCTCAAAAAGGAAATAACTATATAATGCTTGAATGCAAACGGAGTGGATGGGGCTCAAAATTGGCTGTTAAGGTGCCATTGAGCAAGGCATTTGGGTCGCCTGATAACAGTAGGAGGCTCTCTTTGATCTGGGCAGTTTAAGTCTGGAAATGTGTGTGAAGGGTAAAGCAGGGCGATTGGTGCTGAAGGAGTTTGAGCAAAACTTAACAAGACGCACACATAAAGTCACACACGTTATAGGGGAATATCAAATAGGCAGGACCCGGGTCTGTCATGAGCTGTCAATCAGCCGCCCTTCGGCTTCGGTGGTTGGAGGAACAAAAAAAAAAAAAGCCTCCAGTGAGCGGGCTGATGACTGATTATGCCTGACAATAACGTTTCAAAAGCATCACGCCTCCTAAATATGACAAAGCAAAGCGGCGGGTGTGGGCTGCTGCAATCCCCAAACTACTTTCAACTCCAACTGCAAAACTACAAAATGCAATACATCACTGATGCTTTAACTATTGATGTTCTCCTGTCACTGGTCCGCTGTGTACCCTCATCATCCATCACAAGTTCCTACCTGTCTCTTCTCTTCCTCCTTACACCTGTACTCTTTACAAATGAGCTCCCAGGATGCAGCCTGTCTATTCCCACCAATATTAGCAGTTTCACACTATTCTTCACAGTGGAGCTGAAGTGTTAGCTCAGATAAAACAGCTCTACGTACGTATCTGAGTCCAAACACTCAGATCGATATCTGGGACGGATATGAATGCAGATTAGGATTTTTTGCTTCTCTGTGGAAATGAAAGGTTTCACAAATGAAGGCAAACAAATAGCATTTTGGCTCTAGCTGGACCTGAAATAGCCCATCTTGATTTTTTTTTCCCAATCAGAATTGCAGATTAGAAATTTGCATATCTATCCGAGAGAAAAACACATAACAAATATGCATATTAACACTTACATAAATCCACATTTAAAGGGTCAAAGTCCAGGTTATTAATAAATACCTCGCTAGATGTGACCTCTGCGCCTACACGGAGCCAATCATAGTTTCAATCTGCTGTATTGACCAATTTCGAGGCACGTCTAAGGCGTAAAATGCAGATGTCTAAGGTGTGAAAATGTTTCCTTGCCGGGATACTCCCTGGGGTGTTTACACACTTTTCTGTTTTTCACACAGAAATGGTGCCAATTCACAAAATCGACTTCATATCCAGATCAGTAGAAGGTGAAGTTCTGGGTGGGAATAACTAATGCAAAGATTTGACTCTTCCTCTCTCGGATTCTCACATCTAGTGTAGTTTTCTCGAGGAAAACATGTACTAGCTGGGCTACTCCTGATCTTTGCATAGTTGTCAGTGCTTTAGAGGATAGGTTGTGTCCATGCTGATACAAATACTCACATGCTAAGATGTTTATTGAAGCGTTATTAGTCGATTGTTCCTCCTGCCCCATACTGCCCATGAAGAGATCCCTTCCTGCAGCGACTGTAATGTAAGAGATGGGAGACAAAATTCACATATGAATCATAATTGTTGCTGAAACAAATTGGAGGCTCAGCAGTTGAGTTAGACAAATTAAGTGGGTATCTTTAGTACAAAATTCATTATTTGTGATTGTCATAAAACACCTCCATCCTGTCAGGCTTCAAGTAATGCGTTTGTGTCCGGCAAGCAAGAGCACGGACCAATCGGCATCCTGTGAGGCAGCTACGGGCGTGGCTTAGGTGTGTGTGACGACGTGGACAGGCGACTGTTCGTTCTAAACAACAATAGCGGCTCCTGAAAAAGTTAGCGTAGATGCTGCAACAGCATCAGTTCTATCAGAACTGGAGAGTATTTCTTCATTGAAAGAAGAGCAGAGAACGACACCGAAGGCTTTTCTCGGTGGAAAAGATGTTTTTGCTCTTCTTCCCACTGGCTTCGGCAAGAGTTTGATTGACAGATGGTTCATCCGATCACCTGTAAAGTATGTTTTTAAAGTGCCTGCCTTTTTCTCCAAACAGTTTCCAATGACGGCTTCTCAGATGGTTCTGTGTAACAAACCATCTGGTGCGTCAGGTCAGTAGGTTAGTTAGCCGACCCATCACCTTTTGGAGCAGATCAGAATCACCGGGCGGATAAACATTGAGAAATAGGGCATGGCCTTGTTGGAGGTCTGCGCTCTCTGAGTGCCGTTCTAGTTTATTTTGTTGTTAGTACTGTTCCAATGTTTTTTAACATACTGATTGAATATCAAGTGATACCTACAGTACATAACACTTCCTTTGGTTTTATAATTGTTAAACTAAGCAACAATACAAATATGAAAAGAAAGCGTGTTTCCTGGGTCGGAGTTTTAGGCCTTAATTGCCTTACAAAGAAGTGTCATTTTCTTTATTAAATGAGCACAACCCATCATTAGCTGCTGTACTGTATGCAGCTAAGCAGATGGGCGTGGCATCACCCCGTTGACATGGCGGATCACGGCTTTGACGGAGCAA
>CAKALG010013920.1:0-11749 GCA_916700815.1 Helicolenus hilgendorfi
AGAATACGACAGGTTCGGAGGCATCGGGGGAGGCGGGAACATGCTACCTCCGGCCTATCACGTCCACAGAGGCCACAGCGGGGAAGAAGAAATGGACGTGTACCTGGACGACGACATGGAGTCTCAGAGAGACGGCTCTGTCATTTCCCGGACTGCCATTTATGTCTGAGGGGAAAGGGAAGGTGAGGGTGGAGGAAGAGGGGGAGTTCGAGCTAGCCTTCATCGCCTCCATCTGCTACCTGCTTCGCATTCAACCCGATTTAAAGAGACGCCATCGATCACATCCTCTCTGCTCGACACCGACTGTAATTTTATAAAAAGAGGATGAAAAGAAAAATGGAACCAGAAAGTCAAAATGAAGTTTTTGTGACGCTGATGAAGGAAAACTTGCGATGGCAGTCTGTGGCTGAATATGTGACTGTGTTTAATCATGGAGACGGATATCGCTCGGTGTCGGCCAAATTTAACAAAATGGAAAAAAAAAATACTTGCAAAAAGCCAACGAAAACCACAGCAACCCTGACGCAACGCTGCTTATCGCTCCGTTCTTGTTTCTTCAGCTTTGCTAGTGTGTGATTGTGTTGAGTGACTACACTTGTTTGTATTTACCAGAAAATCATCAAGCCGGGTGCACCGTATTCCAAAATCATTCAAAAATCGCCTTCCTGTTTCAAAATAAATCGGAAAAAAAACCTTCATCAACGTGTTGCACTCTACATAAAACCGTCACAACGGCTTCTGTGGATGTTTCCGCTGTGCTGCAGACTCTTCTACTGGCCCTGAGACAACTTTTTTTGGGGGGCTCATGGTGACTCGGGGGGGGGGGGTTCCCCGCGCCACCCTGTGACACCACCTGGCTTCCTCATTGGGTGCCACTAAACTGAGTAACATAACAGACTTAACAGTGTGTGCTTATGTGTGGCTGGCTGTGGTGTTAATGATGTGCATCATCTATATATTGGGCGCCGTCTCACTATAGCACAGTTGTTGTTCTTGTTCTTGTTGTAGATGTTGTCGTTGTTGTTGTTGTTGTTGTTGTTACTACTGTTGTGTAATGGTGTTGATCTCGCTAAGGAAAAGACGCACCGGGAGCCTTGGGGGTTTCACACAATACCGCATTGGGTCGGTAATGACTCATTTAATGGATACAAACTCTACCAACTTATTTTTTTTCTCCTTTCCTCTTTAAATCTCACTTTCTGTATTTCATCTTTCTTTATTTCCTCTTTCTTTCTCTCCGTCTCATTTCCTTCTGTTCCACATGCATCCTGCACCATTTGTGTGTTTTTTGCTGACGCTCTGTCCCACACACATCACGTCTCCCTCGCTCATTCTGCTCTTTCTTTATTTACATAATGGGCGGCTTAGACGAGCGCCGCGATGACTGTGTGTGCAGGGAGAAGGGGATAACTCGTATTTATATTCCTATCTGGGTCGCATTCAACGAGGCAAAATATTCACCGGCTTTTGTCGGAGGCTGCTGTATTTCATGTATTCATTTTTCCATGTCCTGCAGAATGCTCTTAGGCTATGTACTGGATTATTCCGTGTTCTGCATTCTGATTGGGCAGAAAGACACGGTCGAAGACGTGTTTCCAGAGAGGAAGTAAAATGGGCTGAAACTCACAACTCCCTTTTGTTTCTCGTACACTGTCAGAACTCCAGGTGACATGACAGGACATCTGCTGACATGGTGGGATCGTTTGTCTTCAATGAGTTCACTGAACATACAAAGCTGGATTGAAAAATTGCAGTTTTTAACTTTGACGATTTGTAGACTGAATGATTTGTAATTAATTAACTGTACTTCTTAGAATTTATATTTTTTTTGCAACACATTTACTAATGCATAGCACGAGTTGTTTCTTGAACACATCTGCCTTATTGAGCCCCAGCTTCTTTTTTCCAACTCAAAAATTGTCAGTTTCTCAATTAACTGTTTAATTACTGTACAACTTCAATTAAATACCGAGCCCCAATTAAACGCTGAGTCCCTTTTACTTGCCGAGTGTGGCTACACGTTTTGACAAATAAACGAAGGTTTCCATTGACCCTTCCTAATGCCCGGTTCAGACTACACAATATCAGTCCGAATATAGCACGACGCGGCCGTCGTAGGGGATCAGTTGCTCTCGCCAGTCACCCGACCAAGACACTGCAAGAGTTTATGGCGCTTTGATCATTAGATTTGACATGGTGACCATTGTCAAAGACAAAAATATTGTGTAGTCTGATCCCGGCATAAGCCGCCCCTTATCGCTCTGTGCTCCAATAACAGTCGAGCAAGCTTGGAACCCGGCAGGACCTGGGTCAACTCTCCCCTTTCCTGTTATACGTAGATATGCTACGTCTGTTCAAAGGTAACATTTCTATGTAAGTCACAATACATTGGTGTCAAGATCTTCAAAGACACATTACATAGTACAGTCACAGTTAGTGCAGCAGTGGGTAGAAATGGAGCAAATATGATGAGCAGCTGTCAATCACTCGCAAACTCGCAAGCGCTGATCAAATATGAATCAATATTCTGTTACTGTAATGCCTATTTCACATCTCAAATGTTTTCAGAAACATCTTGTAGTGTACTGTTTAGCTGTAAAATAAGAAGGTTTGTGACCCGGCAGCCACGCTGAGATCAGTTGAGAAAATACCAAGCACCGCCCACCGGCCGGAGCACAGCCAATAGGAACGCTCTCTCTCTCTGAAATGGCCTGTGATTAGTCAAAGACTTCTGTCACAGGCTAGATTTTTTAAAGCCTGAAAACAGAGCCATGAGGAGGTGCAGAAGTCTAGTTTTCTCTCAGAACACTTGAATTACAATATGCTGAAAGGTTATTATGGAATTTTCGCCCAATGATGCCGAAACCTTACTGCCTACTGAAGCTTTAAATAATCAATTAAACAATAAACTATAAACTAGTGGATTGTGCGACAGGAATTAAAGACTTGTCCCCAAAAATACGCTTGAGTTGAGTGATTGGAGCTATTAATTGAAGTTTTACGATATCTCGCTTGTCTTTTTTTATGTCGATGGTGGATGGTTGGGAGGCTCTGTGGAGGGGAAATCTCTTCATCACAGACAATCCTCCTTGGAGATGTGTGGAGAGCCTGTTAAAGTTAGAAAAATAGAGATGTGAGCAAGGCCACAGTGAAAGAGAAATGAAAGAAGGACAAACTAGACTGGTGCTACATGCTTCAGCAACTGAACTGAGCACAGCCTGTGCTTTTCAAGCTCACTATGTTGTGTCGCCAGCACACACTTACTTACTGTAGACTGCACAGCGTTTGATCGAGCAGCTCTGGTGGCCGGAGTCACTTTGCAGTCGAGAGTACTGTGAGTAGGATCAAAAAGCGTGGTATATAGTTACAGGTTTTTCATTATGTTAGTTCAAGTAATATTTATGAGGAAGGATGTGAAAAGGGAATCTTTAAGGAATGTGATGATCTTCAACACTGAAAGGTCAGTACATTATAAGTGGCCTGAAAATGATCTCACACTCGTATTATAGGTCTCGTCTCCCATTTCATTTACTCATGCCTCATTACAATGTAAGAATATATTGCGATAATAATTAAGATGTAATTACTCAAAGTGAATTCTGTGGGTATAAGATCTGAACGCAGCCTTGTCCATGAATTGAAAGCTGAGATGTAATTCAAAATCTCCAACACATTCTCACTCCCAACGCGTCAAGTACCGCCACTTGTTCAGTGACCCTTGTCAGAGTCCGACGCACGGGTACTATTAGACGGTTACTATTGGACGGACATGGGAGGGCGTGTCAACACACGCTCGTTATACCCAAAGTGTCCTTTCAAAATAAACTTCAGTTTTCACACCACTTAGTTAGGGTTAGGAAACGGACATGGTTGACGTTAACTTCACTGAGCAACGACTCACGTGACTCACAAGACTGACGATGCTAACAACTCACTGGACTGACGATACTAAAAGACTTACGTGACTGACGATACTAAACAACTCACGTGACTCACGGGACTGACGGTACTAAAAGACTCAAGTGACTCGCAAGACCGACGATACTAACGACTCGTGACTGACGATACTAACGACTCACGTGACTAACGATACTAACGACTCATGTGACTGACGATACTAACGGCTCACTGGACTGACGATACTGAAAGGCTTACGTGACTGACGATACTAACGGCTCACAGGACTGACGATAGCGATGAGTCACATGACTAACAACTGACGTGACGAAATAACGTTACTTTTAGTTTCATACAGGACATGAACAGCAGGAGGGTTTACATTGGCGTTAGTTGAAAGCCCGGTTTGTCACATACTGTTACTAAAGAGTCCCTCCATGCGTCTGTTTCCAGATGCCAAGGGGCGCTGACCAATCGGTGGTATTTGACGAGTTGGGAGTGAGAACGGGTTGAAACCTCAGTTGATGGATTTGTGTTGTGTGAAGGAAGTCCGTTTCAGAGTTTCAGGTCCCTTGTTGTTGATTGTCGTTGAACATTATACACTGTGCAATCTGTTATTCTGTAAATGAGACAGTTATATCTGCTATGTTACAATACATTTCTGTGGAGACATCTTCATAACGTTTCGCAGTGTGTTCAAACAGGTTGCCAATTAATCTCAAAGTAAGTGAGAAACAGCCATACTGTAACTTCTGTTGCCTCACGGTGTCACATGTAGGACTTGTTTATTGTATCACTGCAGTATAGTTTGGATTAAAGTATTGAAGTGTGTTTTCAACTCTGCAGGGTGCATGCACGCTCCAAGATTCGGACATTTAAACTCTGCAGAACAAACTGTTTTGTTTGAGTTTCATCATTTAGATAAAAAAAAATATACGGTGTAATGTCTCCAGGTTACAATTTGAACCTACAATTTAAATATCATTTATCACAGTTATGTTATCTTTGAAATTATTTCCCAAATGGAAAATATCATTGCTTATTGGAGTTAATATTAATGATTTTCACCCTAAAAATAAAACCCCTGACTTTTTGGAGTTCCATCTGTCTACAGCACATTTACCCTCTATGTGGCCATTGTACGCCTCAGCACATCTGTTCTCTGGGGGGTTTCCTGCAGCAGCATAATTCTAAAAACACTCGACTGTGATCACAACTTTGCCGCCTAATTAGTCCCAGAATCTTGTAGTGTGCATGAGCCCCTTAGTGAGGAAACTCATCATCAGTCATAACTTTTGTTTTTGCACAACCCATTTTCAATAAAAAAAAAAAAACCTTTCTGAAACAATTCTCTCTGGAAAAAAAATGGTAATTAATTAAGCCGAGACGTGTTATCAGTCTATAAATACAGAGGCTCCCACACCTCTTTCCTCAGCAAAATTCACAGCATAACGCGGTATTGTGCACCTGCTCTGGGGGTATTTAGCCTCCTCAACAGATCTGCTCCAGGACATGTTTCAAGTTTTGCTAACTCAAGGAGAAGTACACAGTCCCTTTGTCACAACACGCTCTCTAAATCTAACACTTCCACACACCTGGAAGCTACCCACAACACAACACTTTATGCCTACTGTGCTGCACAATTGAAGGCCCCACTTACACAGAGCACTTCACTAGGATAAATCCCAGACTACAGATAAAATAGGCTCAGAAACTTCATGTACAAATGGACAGATTTCTGCAAGTAGTGATTTCTGTTATAATCTGCCTGCACTGTGATCAGATTAAGCGAGGCTGGTGGACGTGCTAGCTATACTGCTACTTGTTGCTTTTGTCGGTTTTGCTTAAACCAGCAGAAAGAAGCAACGTTAGATGACTTGCTTGTCAGATTTTGGTCATGCTGTAACAGATTGCATTTTCACCGAGCTGAGATCCAATCCCAGTGCAATCTGTGTGCATTTACGCCTCGGCATTAAAGGGGACATATCATGAAAAAAAAACTCACTTTTTCAGTGCTTGTGCACATCTATTTGGGAGTGCCTACCTACCCATAAAATTGTGAAATGTGCAAGGCAAAAAGCATGTAATAAGAATACCGTTCTTGCTTTTGGCGTGTCATATGTACACCGTGTAATCTATACTGCCTGCAATGTAAACATATCTGCGTAAACCTGCTACACTCAGAGCTAGTTATGTAGAATAGAAAGGGAGAAAGACTGCGGTTGGGAGGGGAGGTGGACGAGTCCAACAAACACAGGACTTTATAATAATAATAATAGGCAATAACGCGTTTACGCAAATTTGTTTTAATGCCACTAATTTCTTTAAAGGGACTGTTTGTAACTTCTTACGCGTATAAATCATTGCGGGTCAGTGTCCCATGCGCGGTCGAGTGTGGCTACGCTGTTCAGACTCAGACTCCAACACAAACTACACGGAAGCACCAAAACCTCTTGGTTGTATCTAGTGAAGCCCGTCTGTTAAACAGTGTTGGTCGCGGTCAGAGGACGCGGGGGAGAACGTAGCTTTGGTCTCCAGGACCGGAGTCTCTGCTGTACTCTGCTCCTCTGCTCCTCTGCCTGCCTTCACTCATACACCGCACTCCTTCTCGCTCTTTCGCTCCACTCTAACGTGCAGCATTGATTCATGGAGGCTTGGGGCTCAGTTTTAAAGCTAAAGTGAAGATACTGGTATCACATGAAACTAGGAAGGAGTCCATTGGTACCATTGGTTGACTGTTTCCTAATCACTCAATCTTTTACTACTTGGCAGTTAAACACAGTGAGCAGTAAATGGAGTAAATGGAGATTTCGGACACTTTATTTCATGACTTTATTTCATTCTTGGTGAGTATATTTCTCATCCCGATAAGATATCCACATGCATATGACATTTGTATGCCTTTCAGATGCTAATGGGGTCAGCAGAGTTTGGTGCCTTCATTCCAAAACATCCACTTCTTCAAATAAGTAAAATATTCTGTAATCTGGAGAAATGTGCTGTCCGACCAGAAATTTCTGAGTGGAGTAAGTAAAACGAACTTAATAAGATAAAAACGGGCCACTATGAAACACATCTGACCTTAACATTTGTAAAGACTTGATACAAGCGGGAAAGATAAAGGTTCTTGGATCTTTTCATCCGCTAAATTTACAGAGAAAATGAGTTAAAAGAAGACTACAGAGAACGATCTGAAAACCCTCAAAAAAGATGTGTATCCTTGTGTTTCTTTATGTCGAGGAACTTCACAAGAAGGTTAAAATGCAACCTTGAAACAAATCTAATGGAGCTTGAGAAGTTTATTTGTCTTCGATGAGTATAAATAACATTTAATCATCATCCTTAAATAAGACTATCTTGATTTTGTTTTCCTTTTTATAGTGAGTGAAACAGACTGTGTCTGCAGCCTGTCCAGTGAGTCGAAAATGGGGTCATGCTGTACAAGCATCCCTCTCTGATCTTTGGCCTTCTGCCCCGCCTCACATGCTCTGGGAGGTTGCAGTCCTGAACGCAACCCTCATGAACTCTTATACTGGCTGCTGTGAGTGTGGCGCCAGTTGCAAAGCAGAGGACACTGTAACAGGTCATTTGGCGGGGAGGGAGAGGATGTGAGGGTGGAGGACGAGGGTGGTACCTAGGTACTCCATCTGGGGAATACCAAATAGGCCGGGAGGGAGAGGGAGATTTTTTTTCTTCTCAGATCAGAGAAATGAGAGTTAAAAAGACGAGAGGCAGAACAGAAACTGAAACCTCAGCCCCAGCAGAGAGGATGAGAAGACATCACCGTTTTTTTTTTTTTTAAAAGCCACCTGAGACCGAGAACATTTGAAACACTGTCAATTATTCAACCACGGAGCCTGGAGTTAGAGATGGGCAGATTTGTTACTTGTGGAGCCCAATTGGTTGGCGGCAGCGTAAAGATGACAGAGAGTGTATGAAAGGAATAAGAGATGGGATTTACAGCTCCGACAATGAAAGCTGGAGGTAGGAAGGAACCCTCAGAGGAGTCTTTCTGAGCGCTACACGCCACCCCCTCTGCTTGCCGATTGGCTGCTTCCACCCAACGACAACTGACAGTCCTTTTCAACCCGGCCAATTAGTAAAAAAAAAAAAAAATTGGCTGTCCTGTTTAACTTTCCTCCAGCGCGGTCTATCAGCAACAGATCTTTTTAATTGTAAAGACATGTTCAGAAGCACTCCAGGGACCTCTGTGCAGGGGTGGAATTGTATATATCCTTCTTTTTTTCCTATTCCCTCTCTCTTCGCTCCAGCTTTAGCACCCAGTACAAGCTGTTCTCTCCATGTTTAATTCAGCAGAAGGCATGAAAGTGTTCCGCATTATCTCTCTGCTTCACTCTGAAGGAGGAGGAAGACGGCGAGATAGAAGAAGAGGGTGAAAGAAAGGGGATAGAGGGGAACGGAGTAAAGGGGAGAGAAGGAACAGAGAGGAGGAAGAAGAGGGCCTATTAGGTATTGAGCTTGGCTTTTGTTGTTAATCCAGTTAAAGCCGAGCCTCTGCCAGGCCAGCTGAGACTCCAGCAGATGTGGATGAGGTTTCCTCCTCCCAACACTGGTTAGAAGAGCTCTTATTGTACTCTGTAACCAATTTACTTAAGGCAGTGGTGCCCTGCTTTTTCCTGCCTCTCAGGATACCTTCTCCTTCTCCCACTGTGCTGCTCTTGCACTGTTCTGTGCTATATTAGGGATGTAATTCGTCATGGACTTTTTGTTGTTGTTGTTTCAGTCCAGGTTATTTCAGGTTTTTATGCATGTTCATATGAATGGCCATTCCTTTAAAATCTGGGATTATTTAATTCCTTTCCTTACCCTTTCTGTGGTTTGTGCTGTTTGAGCTGTATCTCTGTATAGCAGCAGTTCTTAGCCTTTTGAGGATGTTATTTAACACTATTGAAGCTAGGGTTGGCAATCTTCATCAAAAACACATCCTGTTCATCCTCTTCAATCATTTCATTTGGTCTGAATGAAATGATTGGACAGGCTACCTGCCCGTCGACCTACCTTTTTACGTGCTTACCTTTGCGCACACTGTCGTCCAGTGATGACATATTTTTGTAGGGCAACCAGGAAGTTGGCATTGCCCTGGGTTCCCTCGACAAAAAGGATTATTCAGGTTCTTAACCACCAGATGATGTTCACTTGTGACATCTACTGCTGATCTGCTAAGCCTCGTAAAGACTCCTGTACCCTCCCTAAAAAAAAGGACAAAAACAGATCTATCGTGGGTCTCAGAGAATGTTTTTTTACTAATTCAGCTGAGCTACTCCATAATCCTTCCAAGTGCATCCTGACAACTGCAGAAACTCCCTGGGGTACAAGTTCCCCTGATTGGGAATCACTGCTCTATTCTACAATATTTATGCACACTCCCTCTCTTCCCTCAGCTGTAGATCAGCTGAAACAGAAGAAATTGGGGGCACAGCTGTGACATATTTATCACCTTCCAAGCGACTGTTTCAAGTTGATATGGCAGTTGCTTATTTGTTTGGAGTTGTGTTTCTGGCCACCTGGTGAATTACACTCTCCTGAATTTACTCCCTGAATTCACTCTCTCCTTTTAGCTTCGATTTGGTCTCCACCAACTCCAAAGAGAAACATATCTATAGCCTTGTAGCTGCTAAATGCTCCACAATGTTGCTCACTCTGTCTGTCTGCTGTTTTGGATGTCGGGCAGGTTATGTGCAGTGAGATTTCAGAGCGTTTTTGTTGAGAATAACAGCCCGCTGCAGAGAGCGGTGAGAGCGAACCAAAACGGTAAAGTTGCGAGCCGTAAAACCAAAACAATGAGCTGATAGTCACTATGAGGGAACTGCAGAGTCGGGTGATAATTCTCAGTGAGCTTTTCACTACGGATGACTCCTTTCATATATAATCAGTCATATGAGCCACTGTCAACACAAAGATAAGGGCTGTCAAATTTAACGCATTGACACAATCGATCTTCCGGAGGTTTTAGCAGGCTCAGTTTTTGTTTTGGCTGGCATCTGGCATCATATGACACTATAAAACCTGATGAATCCATCGGTACCAATCATGTCATACTAGCTTGTGGTGAAGGAGGTTATATAACGCTCCAAACGTACACAAAATTTTTGCGAGGAAAAACTGGCATGGTCATTTTCAAAGGGGTCCGTTGACCTCTGACCTCCAGATATGTGAATGTAAATGGGTTCTATGGGTACCCACGAGTCTCGCCTTTACAGACATGCCCACTTTATGATAATCAAATGCAGTTTGGGGCAAGTCATAGTCAAGTCAGCACACTGACACACTGACAGATGTTGTTACCTGTTGGGTTGTAGTTTGTTATGTTATGATTTGAGTATTTTTTTTATACTAAATGTAGTACCTGTGGGGGTTTCTGGACAATATCTGTCATTGTTTTGTGTTGTTAATTGATTTCCAATAATAAATATATACATACATTTGCATAAAGCAGAATATTTGCCCACTCCTTGATAAGAGTATTACATATCTGACAAATCTCCATTTAAGGTGCATTTTGCGAAAATAAAAAAGGTGCGATTAAGTTGCGATTTATCGCGATTAACGATGGACAATCATGCGATTAATTACGATTAAATATTTTAATCGATTGACAGCCCTGACAAAGATATTAATTATAGCAGCTTTAGCTTTTTCTATCTTCTTCTAACGAGCTCTGGTGGTTAAAAGAATACAGCAGCATGTACACACTTGTCTGTCCATCTGTCTGGCTGTTTTTGCGCCTGTCTGTGTGTCTGTGTACAAATCAAAATGAAAAAAAAAACATTATTATAATAGTTCAGCTGGTCTCATGAAAATTAATTTCAGTTGTAGTAGTCTACTTTCAGCTTCCAATGTCAAGGAACCTTGATTGTTTTTTGTCCTTGTCACAACCTTCCTGCATTTTCAGCTCTTCAGTGTGAGTGGTGCTCAGCGGTCCTCCCTCTCTTCGGGGCATAGAGTCGTCTTCTGTTCAGTATCTTCAAACTAAAAAAAGGAACAAAATTTCAACTCATGTAAGAATCCTGAAGCATTTCTTCAATAGACTGCATCTAAAAAGCCATTTTGATCTGCTGTCACTGACCTCTCAAATCCAGAATTCCAGATAGCTGAGTCGATTCATTCAGAATCAATGTGTTACTGTATCGTGATGTACGTGATGCTGTCAGCTACAGACTTCATCTTTGATGGTGACCTCAACATTGATGTTCAGACAAAGGGACTTGTGTAGGCTTGTTTTGTTCATTTCTCCAATGAAGCCATTTTTTAATCGTTCATCTTCTCGGTGGGAGCCTTTCAGGCGTTTTATTTCCTCCTGCCTCAATGACCCCCAACTCTCTTTATCTCTGTCTGAATCAAAAGTCTCTTTGACGTTCCAACTAGTCCAAAAAAACAGTTCTGATTTTATGTGGTGCCAACAGAGGAAACGGCATCTTCCCAGCTCTGGCATAGAAGTAGCTTTTAACCTCTTGTGAACTTTAGATCTCTGATTCAATTCAATTTCAATTCAATTTATTTTTGTATAGCGTCAAATCACAACATAAGTTATCTCAAGACGCTTTATATATAGAGCAGGTCTATGACCGTACACCATAGTTTAGAGACCCAACAAGATCCACCAAGCGCGCTGTGGCCAGGAAAAACTCCCCGATTACTGGGAAGAAACCTGGAGCAGAGCCGGGCGCAGGGCGGGCAACCGAGCCGCCTGGGGGGATAGATAGATAGAGAGATAGGGAGATGGAGAGATGGAGAGATGGAGAGATGGAGAGAGAGAGAGGGGGGGAAGCAGCCACAGTAATGTCACTCCTTTATATCAATCCTTTATATCAATCCTCCATGTCGATCCAAC
>CAKALG010013921.1:1156-14060 GCA_916700815.1 Helicolenus hilgendorfi
ACACACACACACACACACACACACACACACACACACACACACACACACACACACACACACACACACACACACACACACACACACACACACAAACAAGTGCACACACAGAAACACACAAGGTGCACAAATACTGCTTTTACAGTGTCAATTCTTGCAACACACATTTGAATATCTGCAAATACTCACCACTGATCTCATACACTTTTTTTCCTCCTTTATTAAGATTTGCTTAGATCTGCACAGCTGGTTACATGACTGAATTACACCATCTGCTTGAGTCATCCTCGTTATCTAAAGGTCCGTAGGTAGATTAAATAAAATGTGGGTGACAAAATAGTGGAGGTGGCCCTTGAAAGAGACTTAAACTGTGTGTTCTCTGACTACAATGACGAGGGCAGCTACAGAGACAAGTCATTTTGAAATGATTGTCAGCTTTTAAAAGATAGTCAGCACTTCTGAGTTGTCAAAGAAACAGTTGAATAGAGCAACGTATCCTCACACAACGGTTTGTACGATATTTTACGAAAAGTTATTTCTAATTTTTCGTGTGTTTTCCAACACGTGACGTACGTGTCAATTTACACTCGTTACATGCATACAGTTTTTTTCAAAATAAACTTCCTCAAAATGTCATAAACGTCTTCCCAGGAAACAACTTAGTTAGGTTTGGTTCAAAATAACTCCTAAAGTGGACACTTTGTACCACTTACTGTGCGTTCCAATACCCATATTACCTTGCTATTTAGTATGCCAGAAAAATATTTACTATGTTCCAATACATAGTATGTGTAGTATCTTTGTATCGGCAGCTGCAGTACTAAAAGTAAAAATAAAAAAGACGTAGCTTTAGTTTTGGAAAATATTGTGGTTTGGGTAAAAGTAACTCAGGAAGTGGCGTAACTGAAATACCGAAGTTAACGTGATAAATATATCACTATGCGGAATTTGTCACTCTTTATAGTTCCTGGTTCACGTGGATTACATAATAATTGATTTTGTGGGATAAATACAAATAACAGTGCATTACTTTTTGTAGGAAAAGCTATGAACGACCTATGAAAACAGCCCAAGCAGCCCAAATATATTCGAGGTGCATCAGTCACAAAATAACAGCAAAGTTATTAACAGAAGCAAGTAGAAATTGTGTCAGAGATCATTGTAACATATGCAAAACACAGATATGAAAGTGGTACCAAAATGATATAAGAGAATAAGGTACACAAAAGCCAGGATTTACAAGCAACCAACAAACTTTCACACAATTCTGTGTGTCATCTCTTTGCTATTTTTCCTCTATTCATATGGGCTTATGTTTTCAGAATGCCAAAGGATGCTGCAGCTCACAATGACTGTTTCCAACTATTCAACATGTTGGCAGAAGTTTCAGGGCAAATACTGCCAAGACATTCGTCCTCAAAAAAGACGCACGCCTACACACATACACAAACACACCAATATAAATCATGGTGCGCTAGAACTTCATCTGACTAATAATACACATCTTAGAATATCTCAGACACAGTAATAAAAGCTCAGCAGAGGAGCATACTGTATGTGGGCATGTTCTTTATATACGTTTGTGTACATAAAAAAATACCTCAACTTGTTCATAGTCACTATCTTTGTCCTCTACTGTTAACGCCTACCTTTTAGTGCATACACACACACAATCACTTTCTTCTTTCCATTACTTTAAGATAAGAGAATTACTCAGAAAATCAACAACTGCTTATGAGCTAACTTAACTCTGATCTTAGAATATGGACTCCATTTTCCTTGTAATTAGTACCAAATAACATTGTTCCTTGCAGGAAACTTCCAAGACCCATAAAATAAAGCATCACACATTTTATACAAAGGTTGTAAGACAATATCCATACATATATATACACATATATTTGATTATCCCGACATTATGTTTTTTAAATACTGTATTGATTCTCTAAAACACGATTTTCAATTAATAGTTTACAGCCAAAGATTCATGCCAGACAGTTTTCCTCAAAGTAGATAGTATTGCAATATATGGCCTTGCTTACAGTATCGCAATTTATTGAATCGTAACCCCTGTATCATGATAAGTATCGCATCGCCAGATTTTAGCCAATACACAGCCCTACTTTATACTGTATTCAAATTCAGGTAATAAAGGTTTAGACAGTAATTAACTATTGGGTTATGTTATTGTACTCACTTCCTCTGTTATTGGGAAAGGAAGCCTAAAGGAACATTTATATATACATCATGTGGAAATCAGATCTATTGATTATACTGCATATGTTCACACTAAAAAGACTGAATAATGTATCGGCTTAGTGATGGATTAATCCCAAAATACACAAAACCATTATTTACAGTCTTTTATTATGAAAGGTTGTGACAGATTGTACCTTCAAAAAGCTTCAAAAATGCTTCTGAAGGTCTCTGAACTGAGCTGGATGCCATCAATATACTTATGACACTGCTGCCTTATTTCATTAACTTCAAAAAGCCCCTTTCACTTAGCTGATTTGATAATCCCAAACAAAAACATAAACCATTGCTTTATTAAGGGGAAGTGAACGAAAATGTAATTAATGGTTCATTTGGAAAGCCGACTGAAAAATTCATTAATGTTCCCTCCCATTAGGTGGAAGGAGATTTCAGATAGAGTGCAGACACATCCAAGTGCATGACTTATGCAAGTGACTGGAGCGAGATATTTTTAAAATGTGCATCTTTAGTAACTTTATAACTGTTAAAAAAAGGGCGTTAATGGAGGGGAGAGTTGAGGATTGCAGCCTGATTGCAGCCACCTGTATGCTGAAGGTATGTAAATACTTTCTAACAAGAAAAAAACACTGTTGATTTATGCCCGCTTTGTAAATAAAAAGAAACATGTAAATGTAGGTTTGTGATGTGATGTGTGACATTTGGTAAAAATGGCTCGAAAAAGAGAGGAAAAAAACAGACGGAAATAGTTCAACATAATGGGAAATACAGTTATTTGATTTCCTGCTGAGAGTTAAATGAGAAGATCAATAACACTATCTTGACTGTCTGTACACATGAACAGCCAGCATTTTGGACTGAAATACTTATTATAATATTTTATTATTCAATACAGGCCATTTCGGTACGACAATAAAATAGAAATAATTTGTTTTACTTTTAGACGGATGATTTACTGGCGTCCGGTAGTCGCTTTCAGTCCAAAATGGCGGAAGCTCAGCTTAGCTGCTGGGCGCTGATGTTGCAATGGAACGAACAATTGACTTTCACTTCTTGGCAATATATGTTCTTTGATTATATGCCAGAGCTAAGCTAAGATAACCAACTGCTAGCTGTAGCCTTATATTTGACAAACAAACATGTAAGGGATAATGTACAGCGAGCCGGTCATTACTGTGAAATAAACCCCTTTAGGGCGATGCAACCCCATTGTGAAGCGGAGGTTTATTTCACAACAATGACCAGCTAGCTGTACATTATCAATAATAATCAATAATCAATAATTTGACACAAAAATGGCCCTCCAGAGTCTGAGATCACGGTCTGCTATAAGGAAATAACAATTGTCCAATCAAAATCGAGTATTCAACAAAGCCGTTCAATAAAAGAGTGGTATTGATCATCTCATCCAGCTTTTGGCAATAAAGCAAGTAAGCTTTTTCCCCCAAATTTACAAAGACTTAAACTACTGCTTTAAGTGTTTATTTTCCTATAATTATGTTTGAAACATTATCTCCTTCATCCATTCAGATAAAAACAGAAGAAGACTATTTTTTGTTACATTCAATGTAAATAAGGAAACAATTTGGTTTGGTGAATTCTCATCACTCTTGTTTCACCAGAAAACACATTAAAGTGTTGTGTGTGTGATCTTTAGCTGGCTAACAACATTAGCTTACTTACACAAGCTATGCTCGCTAAGTGATGGACAGCAGCAGTTTGATGGTTGCCTAGCAACAGCATAAAGAGGTAGATTCTGCTTCTAAGGGCTCAAAATCAAGTTAGAGGGGTGCTCATTGCATTTTAGTCCTTCAAATCATTTCCAGTGTGATTGCCTCCAATATGTCTTCGAGACTACTCCCTAATTCCTCTCATAGAAGGAAATAACCACTTAAAATTGTGTTATTTTTCTCCGCACAACTAATATTGCAAGGAAGCATGAATCGGCCTCACGCAGGCTTGCGATGGAGCTTTAAATGATGATGGATGAATATTTCCAAAATCCCCTCGTCAGTAAATCCTTTGGTGCCTGAGATTTCTACAGAATTTCAAACAGGCCGGGGCCTTTTCAATTACATGCCACTGATTCAAAGTATGGGTCATGAATACAGCCCACGTTCATTTGTCAAACGTATCTTGTGGCATTTCAGGGTTCGCTCAAGCTGCGTGTCGTGCGTGCGCTCTATTAGGCACACATACTTGGATTCAGCTCTGATGCTCTGATGTCATACACACACACATATACTGTATATTATATATACACTGAGTCAGACATATGAGCACACACGCATGCATGCATCTATGCACAACTGAAGCCATAATAAAGATCCATCCATGTGCGGTGCATTAAGTCACTCATAAGGTCACTGCCATGTTTAAATCAATGAGTCAAACTGTAGGAGTAAAGTTACTCAAACAGCCACAAATACGTCCGCGTTAACATTCAGCAATGATTGCACCTGGAGATCCAGTACACGTACAGAATCATAACAACTTCATGGACTGGATTTTGTTAAGTATTTCTGAAGTATTAGCTGCGTGAATACTCACGTAGACCACGTTCACGTAGTCGTCGTCAGAGAGGGTCTCCAGCATCTTGCTGACGGACGTTCGGATGAGTTTGAGGGTGAGACCCGAAACGCTGCCACTCCTGCAAGATTGGAAGAAAGATGGTGTGTGTTTTATAATGCCTTCAAATGGAACTCATGAGCTCGTGTTTACAACATGGGAAGTCGTGAACACGATATGTTCGGCGTTCAAGTGGTTAAGTCGTGAGAACACCGCTGCTAAGCAACAGTAATATTAACGTTACTGTCAGCGTCTACAAGCCACAGAGGCTAACAATTTAGTAATCTAACAAGCGGGTAATAATGCAGGAAATGCAAAAGGCCTCAGACGTATTATAAAGTTACAAAGAAGAACAATACACGACTAAAATTATAATACATTCACTAATTATGCACCGAAAAATGAACTTCTATGGCCTCCGCCATTTCTGACAACGTCAACAAACATGTCACAACTCGTGGACTCTGAGCTTTCAGAAACTAAAGAGGTCATGAACACTACAAGAGGAGGACGTTCATATGGACTCTTCTTGTGAACACAGTAAACATGACCCCATTTGAAGGCACCATTACAACATAAATCAATATTATAGCATAAAAAAAATGTGTCTGTGCTTCTCTCCTTTGTGTTGCCACCACGGCCAAATAAGAAGATGGATGGATGGATAAATTTTTTTAAGAAAAACTATTTCTATCTGTCAGTTTTGCCCTTTGATATTTTGCGCACAAGACAGCTGGACCTTTTGCCTGATCGGGGCGCTGAAGCAAGGGTCAGTGGGTAGCCGTAATATGAATATCAATAATAACAATAAGTTGAACAGACTGAACAACTGTCATTGCCATCTGTAAAGCCTTCATGCCAAAAGGGCGAAAAGACTATTTATGAGCTATAAGCAGAGATATCAGACCTTGTGACTCCACGTAAATGTTTCTTCTATTAACAAGCATTCTAAATATAGTCTTATCTATCACATTAACAAAATGCCATCATAGGTAATCTTCATTACTGACATGAGTTGAGTGCCATCACCATTTCTCAGCTAATGACTCGCACACAAACGAATGTGAATGTTAGCGCAAAACTATTAATAATAAAATATCAGTGTTCAGCATCGTCAACACTAGACTCCTTTAATACTTCACTATATTGTGCTGCTCTTGCTAAAATGAGATGGGGACCCTGCACCAGTGGATCTATAAATACACCGCTTAATTGGCTCCTGCAGGTAAAAAGAAAAGAAAAGGGAGTGGAGTTCCTCTCATGTTCCTTTTCACCAAAGCATAACGGAGGCAGCTTTTAATGTCTAATAAGCCTCATCAATCCTCTTTGTGCCAATTACCAGAGCTGTGCTAAGAGCTGCAAGTGGACAAATTTAGTCTTTCCATTCATCATATTGCGTTGTCATTTAGCCCTGGTGCTGTGCCGTGAGTGTCATTTATAATGAAACTCCACCTGAGCGGAAAAATTCAGACAAATCACTTCGGCGAGTCCGCACTCCACACTCACAGTCACATGTTCCTGAATGCAGCGAGATCTTCTTGTACTGTAGCTCCACATGGTTGTGGTAAATAATAAAGTGGGTACAAAATTGGTGAATGAGGAAAAAAAATACACCCATATAAAAATGCTATTAGACCAGCATTAAAGGATATAGCTGGTTATTCAATATGTTTATTATGGTCAACAAGTTCCATAAAAAGACCAACACGAACACTATGGTAGTCTATCAATACATCCCGACCTCTCTACCTTGTCTGTGGCAACGAGCCCAAAGCCCATTGGTTCCTCCTGAAGATGTAAATCTTTAATCAAATGTCACTAACACACATATATATATATTTTTTTTTAAAAAGCTGAGTTATTTCCTAAAACACCTGGGCACTGTAGTTTACCAAATCAGGAGTAAATGCCATATTTGTTTGGGACTATTTACAGCTGCGGATTAATACGAATTTGGTGCTGTAGTGAGGATTTACACCTAATGAAGGGAAAAATGTCACCCAGTGCAACAGTACGGTTCACTGATTTCTTTTTAATTGTGTTTTGACAAAAATTGAGGTCTATGGGACAGAGGAATTAACTATATCAGGCTTTGGATAAGCAGACGACACATATGAATAATATCAATTATTTGTAGGTTTTGTTCTTTATAGATGATAGCATCGACAATATTAAAAAATAAAGAATATTGCCAGCCTTACCCTTTAAGTTTGTTTACTCCATTCTTTCTACACAAAAAAAAACCAATTTGATGCTACTTATTAAAGCTACTACACACAAGCATCGATATTAACTATACAGAAATAGTCAATCTTCTCGCTGACGGTCTTGTTTACTTATGTAGGTCATAGAGAGGCACCAGTATTACATTGAGACTGAGTTAAAGTTCCTTGTAGTAACTTTAAGATGTAAACTATGAACTTGTGGATCAATATTTATGTTAATCGTTGATAGGTTTGCAGTTCTATGTATATTCTAAATTGGAAAGGGGTTTCAACTGTTTGGTCTTGGTAAATATGGTAAAATAAACTCCTTTTTCACAGTTTCAAAATGAACACTGTGAAATCAAAAAATTGTGTGTTTCTTCAAAATGATCTGTAGTTCTTTTATCTGCTCAAAGACTGAACTGATGCCGTGACAGATATAGCTCCAGAATCCTCTCTGAACGTCTTCTAAACCTGAACTTTTAAGGCATAAATCACTCATCACTGGATAGAAAACAACTGGACTGTAAATGATAAGGTCGCCCGATACACTGACTGCTTTTTTGTTTGTCAGTGTCACATGAGTGCTGAGGCTGCCGCGAGCACAGCATGGTCGGGGAGTTAGCATCAGGGCCTTCTGGCGCCCTAAATAAAATAAAAACTGACTGTAATGGATGAATCATAAGGTCGTCACTCACGCATCCACCAGGATCAGCATGTCCTTGGGTGACGCTGCCCCCTGAATGTACCTGGTGAGTAATAACAGACACACACACAAAGGTCGTGGATATCGAGCATTTAAAGAGATGTACACAGAAGTGGTAAAACAGAGAATTATTATAATGGAGAAATTATTTTTAAAACCAATTTCTAAGGAATCTATAAAGCACAAACTACAGCACATAAAATAGTGATGACACCGTTCATTTCGCAGTCTCATCACTCTCATCTCTCTAACAAATATCACTCTCTCATTTGCATTTGAAATCAATCAGACCTTTGTATTCTTTAATCTTTAATTCTCTTCTCCCATTTCTTTAATAAACAAACAGTAGTGTGTCTTTGTTCGGAGCTCGAGTGCTCAGTAGCCGACGGGGCTTTTTGAGGCTGCTGAAATTTAATAACATGGTTAAAAGAGTATTGATGGCTTCCAGCCAGATTTTAATCATTTTTAGGAGACTAATGAAGCTTTTGTATTGGTACCCTTTGATATGCAGTGGCTTAATCATCATAGTGCTCTGATGTGTTTGTTAGAGTGGCTTTGGCTTTGGTCAGAGACCTAAATTTAATTGTTTTTAACGGTGTGTGTGTGTGTGTACAGAAGGTCTTATGTGTAATCAGTTGATGCAACAAGCACAATACACTTTTTGCAAATGAATGTTTAATATGACAATTACAGTACTAAGGTAGATTGAATGAGCCACGCGTCTGCCCTTGACAAACACTAGAGAAATTACTGACAACGAGATGATTAGAGACACAGAAACAAAACGGCGCATCCCATAATGACTGTCTACACTCACCACGGCCGCCTGCGCACATCGTAGAGGTCGATCTTATTGGCTGAAGTGCTCGAGTCCATCCAAGGGGATGCTGGGATTTGGCAGAAGGAAGAAAATGGGGTTAAGGGAAAGTATGTTTACTTCACATTAAGATTGGGTTAAAGGTACTTGAATATGTGTGTCAGTGGCCAAATTCTCTTATGTCTTACATCTATAATCTTATATGTTAATGTATATTAAAAGAATAGTTCGGACTTTTTGGGAAATATGTTGTCTTGCTGAGAGGTAGAAAAGATCAATAATTTAATTGGTGGCAATTCTGCGTCGCCATCATTGGTCAGCAGGCTGTTGGAGTAACACCGTTGGCTGCTGGGCTGCTCACCTGGGTAGTACCGAGCCAATCCCGTTGCAGAGCCAAACACCTGCCAGAGGAGCGAGGGATCTTCCTCTTTGTTTTTTCGGAAAACATCCTCCAAAGCCTCTGTCCAATTTAGCTCATTCAGAATGATGGTGGCTGGAACACACACACACACACACACACACATACCCAGAAAGAGTAAATGAGTCATATTTGTACAGAAGTACAAAATCATCGAAATCACACAAGCACAAAATGTCAAGGCTTTTCAAAAACTATTTGGGAAAAGCAATTCTGAAGAAGAAACCGGCTTGAAAGCCTATGACACACGCACGCGCGCTCGCACACACCCACACATTTGCCAATATCAGGCTACTGACATTGACGGCCGAGAGGAAGCCTCCTCACATATATTGCAACTGACGTCAATCTGCCATGACGAGATATATCCATTTCTTTGACTTTTTTTGCTCTCAGAACACGCACCAAAATCTATAGCGGTGGAAAGTGAGCAAAACAGAGGAGAGAGGGAAGCAAAAACAGAATGATTCAATTTCGTATTTCTGGAATGAGACAAAAAAAAAAAAAAGCCATCTTCCGGGTACTCGAGGGAACAGACATACAGTAAACGTTTTATTTACCTGTTTGCAGGAGCTCTTACTGGGCTTAATGCTCCAACAATCTAGTTTGATCAAAAAAGGCAGCGCTCTGCCTGGGAGAGTGGGCTGCATGTCAAATTGATGCTGTGCATGACTCATACTTATGTGAGTGTGTGTGTGTGTGTGTGTGTGTGTGTAGATGCCCCATGTGTGTTTGTACTTTTGTGAGAGCAACTCGATTAAAGAAAGAACAAAAACAAAAAAAGGACATCAGGGCGAGATAGGGGACAGCTGGGAGGTCCAGGGTTTGTTGAGGCAGACTCCTACGTGACGGACAACTAGAAGCTATGTGGTTACAAGTGAGTTATGGTAAGTTAATGTGAGGCACCTGCACTCATGCAGGCTGTTCTCATACACTGTTCGTAGCTATACTTACGAAAAAAGTAATGCACTGTAAGTTTTTTATCAACCCACAAAATCAATTTATATGTAATCCACGTAATTGTGAACCAGGAAGTATAAAGAGTGACATACGCCACGTAGGGAGGAGGTCGAGGTGGACGGGAAGGTCAAAATACACCAGACTTTCGCCCTGGAGACTGGTGTTCGTACCCGTGTAAAACCAGAAGTCAACGTTGATTTATTCATCACGTAACTTCCGTACTTAAGTTATGCCACTTCCGTAGTTATTTTAACCCAAACCACGACCTTTTCCTAAACCTAACTAAGTCATTTTTGTCACCTAACTTTTGTACTTAGGTTATGCCACTTCCAGAGTTATTTTAACCCCAACTGCAATCTGTTTGTAAACCTACCTAAGTAGTTTTTGGCATGTAACTTCCATACTCCCGGAGTTATTTTAACCCAAACCGCAATCTTTTCCCTAAACCTAACTAAGTAGTTTTGTTGCCTAGATCTTATCAAGTCGATCTTTCCTAAACCTAACTTTTATTTTAAAAAGACTAAAGCAGAAATTGACACTTGTCACACGTTGCTGGACATTCGTAGGAAAACGCAAGAAAAATGAGGAATAACTTCTATTAGACAAACTGTTTGTATGAGAATACTTTGAATCGTGACTCAGCTAGAGAATTATATTGACAGCTCAGCTGAGAAGAGGCGCAGTGTACAGGGTGTACTAGTCTGTTTGGAGAAAAAGTGCCACCAAGAAGCTCAGTGTACTCTTTCAACTAAGCTAATAAGCAATGCCCATTCGTAAAGTCTGGAAAAATATATATATTTTTTCTCTCAACCTCCCACTTCTCCCTCCTCCGGTGGCTCTCACGCTCCCTGTGGCTCCTCACAACCACCTCTTGTACCATGGCTCTATTTCCATGTTTTGCCGGATAAAAGGGAGAGTTTAGTCCAGGCCTCAAATTGCTCCCTGTGGTATTGTAGAGCAAAGCGTGTCCCAATGATAAGTGGTGGCAATTTGTTCAGGCCTCGTCTCTGTGCTCCCAGAGGATGGCCTTTAATGGATCGGTCCTGCTGGTTTCCGTGACATCGGTAACAAAAAGTCTCAGGGTAACGAGACCTCATAGGGGAAGGAGAGGTATTTTTCTCCCCATGCACATACTGAACTGTGAACCGACAAGGAGAGATCACATTCAGTATTTCAATTGCCCACCAAGCTGCCACAGCAGGAAGTGAATGTAGTGACCGAGGCATGTGTAGATACATGATGAGGAAGAGGGACATAATAAATGACTGAGACGCAGAGTGTGTCCTTACTCACTCTGTGTGTCTGTTTTATGTGTTTCCCCTGTGTTAAATTGACGGACCCATTATAGTCTCCCACAGGAATTTGGATGCATCACACGAACCCCCGAATGGGCAGGTCAGGCACCGCTGACGAGCTCTCAGCAACAATATCAAAGGCGTGGCAGTGCAGTGTCCTCTCATCTCAGCCAAATACTGGAACAAATCACAGTTTCGTTGTAAACAGATCCATCTCCGTGGCGATGTGTTGTCTGTTGCTTGCTCGAGGTCACCATGATAAGAGGAAGAAATGAGAAGTATCACCGCGGCGACGCAAGCGCCGGTCAGCTCTATTTGTCAGGCGTTGGCATCATGGCCTCAGGGACATTGGCGGGTGGAGGGGGCGCATGTGTTTGTGTGTCTGTATACTTAGAGCAACAAACATAGATATATTATCAATACATAAAATAATTACAGTGAAAGTGTTTTTCTTCATGGGTGGAAAAAAAACCTAAATGATAACTAATAACGTTTTTTTTTTTTTTGAATGCTCTACAATTGAGTTTTCGGCATCTGTTTTCACTCTGATGAGATTAGAGAAATGACACCACGTAATGAGAGAAAAAAGGGAGATGAAATGAAGAGAGGGAAGGAAGCCACTGGCAGAGGGTTCCTTTGAACAAGTAGCCTACTTTTAGTCAGCTGGCACTGAGCAATTGGTGCAGACCTTGTGTAACATGTAACCTATATGTAACAGGTACATGCAGGCTACATTCTCTCTCTCTCTCTCTGTCTTTCTTTCTCTCTCTCTCTCTCTCTCTCTATATATATATATATGCATATATATATATGTACTGTATATACAGTACGTACTGTATATAGTACGGGTATGATTTTAATGGCTATGGCCAGGTCACACCTGAAAGTGGCTCAACGAACTTCCTCCGTGCATCCTGGTGAAATAGGAGGTGCTAGAGGCTTGGTGACGTAGTGACTATTCGCAGGGCTAGAAGCTCTTTGGCAAACAAACGTTACATACTTACAGGTTTCGTTACGCAAGATAATCTTCAAAAATGAACACTACTTTTATGACTTTTGAAGCGTAAATGCAATTGGCAGAAGTAAAAAGCTAACGTTAGGCTATAAACTAACTACACCACAGACGCACAATCGTAAGTATACACAACGTGGCTGTAAAGGCGGACGAGTTGGCGTGATGGCATTTAGTAGTCTCATTTAGCCACTTGTTAGCAACCGTGTTTTTGAAGACATATGAAAGCTTCAAAATTCACGAGTCGGATATTTACTGACGTATTTTATATCGTAGAACAAAAATGTTAAAATCTCTTCAGCTTGTGTTAACCACAGACCTTATTTCAGGCATCTAACTAAAAACTAGGGATAAGCATTCAAAGCAAAAATACAATTTGAAAATCACTGGGAATTAGTCGATTATTTTTTTTGAAAATCACCACAGCGGTCACCATGTGAAACAGTTTCAGATGGTAATCCATTCAGCAAAGATGCCCAGCCCATGCCAGCCTTATAAATCACACTATTCCAATATCACATGGTTAACAAGTGAAGACATGTGAAATAAAAAAATAATGAATGATTCATGGGGCGAGAAGACATGGGGGGACTGAATATGGAAAACGAAGATACTAAATATTCCCTGTGAGGCGTGTAGATGCTTTCAAAAACAAATCAAACAGGATACTCGCAGTGACTGATGAGGGTGACGGCGGTGAGGAGGGAAAGCAG
>CAKALG010013923.1:800-15424 GCA_916700815.1 Helicolenus hilgendorfi
GAAAGCATCCCAATATTCAGTCTGTGGCTTCCAACCAGGACTCCAAAAATGTGTTCTGTAAAGTGCCATTCAACTGGACATTTTTTCTGTATTAAGAAAAAACATCTTGTGCAAGCTCCTATAAATGCTGATGTGTATGTGTGTGCACAGCGGTTAATGTGAGCCGACAGGCTAAAAACAAACTATATGAATAAAACATGGAAGATAGTCTTTTCATCTTCGCTCTGCTTTTCTAATGCTCATTACCTTGGCTGCAGTCTCTTTCTGTGTCTGTTTTTGCCTGTGCCTCTTTCTCTCTCCATTACTTCCCCTATATCTCTTTGTTGCTCCCTCTGTTTCTGCTCCTAACTTCTTTTCAGTCACACTAGGCCCAAGGGCACAACCTTGAAACCTTGGCAAAATGTAGCACCTTCATTAGAAAGTTTTTTACAGTCAAAGAATATGACTTTAAAACGGGTTATTAGTTAGGCATTGTTCCTGAAACTGTCTAATCTTTTATTTATTTTTAAAAAATGACAGTTTAATGGGTATTTTTGAGCAGGGCTGCACAATTCTCTAAATTTGTTATTTTGTTTAATTATAATATTATGAAAATGTTTAGTTTTATGATTTATTTTATTCATTAAAAATATTCATATGAGATTACTGAAATCCTGTAAACATCAGGGCTTTTGCAAGGATGAATTATGCAAACTATCAAGTGACTGAAGAGGTATGGCCATTGTCAGACTTTTTCAACATTGATACGGTATGTGCAGGCATAGGATATCATGAAGCATTCAAATAACCAGAGATGGAATATTGTACTCAAATAAAGTATTGTTACTTTAAATTAATTGTTCTTAAGTATAAGTAAAAAGTAGTTGTGTAAACATTTACTGCTGAGTAAACATTACTATAATACATTTTTAAAAGGAAAAAGGGAATTTACAATTCTACAATTCCATTTAACAGATGCTTTTGTGCAAAGCAATGTACATCTTAGAAAACATACAACACAAGGATCTAGATAGTAGGGGAACAACGTGCCAAAAACAGCTTTAAGTCCGATCAGAAACAGGTGCCGACAGGCAGTGCACAGAGGCAATGCACAGGGTGCATAGAAGCAGATTTTTATTTTGTCATCATCATCATCATTAACAACATCAACAACTGCATCATCATGAATATGAGAATATGAGAAATTTCATTTCTTGCTTTACTCAGCCTCAATATTAAGCTACTTATAGAACCAACAGCAGAATAAAACATCGCCAAGGCAGACAACACAGAGATGTATCAACAATATAATTTCAGCAGGGGCTACAGCCACAACCATGACAGCAAAGGGGAGACCGCACAATCTTTATACACCATATAGCGCACAGCAGTGCTAGATAATTCAGTGGTAGACCTCATCTGGAGAGTGACATCAAAGAGTGTGTTGTTGTACTCACCTGTCTGAACGTCACTCTGTGAGTCTTGTACTCGGTTCCAGGTTCAGCTTCTCTGCATGTTCATTCTGAAAGCATAAAATGACCAGTCCACTCAGCCTCTCTGTCCCACTACGCTCATTGTGCTCCTCAAGGTTTTCAAACACAACAAGTTTTCAGGCCTCACAATGAAGGTAAAGGTTCCTCAGTGAAAGCAGAAGCTACTGCTGGAGGATCCACCATGGGCATTTGACCATGTTAGCCTGAATCAGCATGCACCTCGGTCACTCGAACATCATGGCTTTCTTTGATTTGGGTCCCTTAGCGTGCAAGCCGGGTGGTGCATTAAATGAGTGATAAACTAAGGTACATGCAATCTTTTTTTTAACTATGCGGTACAATAATGATAACCATAACCCATAAGGACATGATCCTTAAATTCGATTGCATTGTTGTGCCTTTTTTGTATAGTTCATTAACTGGCCTGGGTACGACCGCTGTTCGGCACCCCTTGCACTGCCTGACACTCGTCCAGCAAATGTTAACATACAGAACAAGCATCTCTTCTGGAATGTCAGCTGAGTGCAGAGAGTCTCTCTGCCCTCCTGCAGACGCAGACACACCAACAGCTTCTTCTCTGCTGCAGCTGCTGATTTATCTCCTTTCTTTTGTTCTTGCAGTGTATCATGACTTTTTCATGTGGCTTTTGTTTTTACTCTGTAACAGAAGCAACTTGAAATGTAGTTAAGTGCAATACAAAGTACTTAAAGTAAGAGTTTGTAGTATCTGGCGATATCTAGCGGTGAGGTGAGGAGATTACAACCAACTGAAGCCTCTCCTGTTTGCCAAGTGTGTTGGAGAGCTACGGTGGCGGACACAAAAACACAAATGCCCCCCCCTAAATTGTTGTAGGAGTAGCGTAGGTCATTTGGAGCAGAGCTAGTGCGTAGAGTGTGTTCGTGGGAAGTGAGTGGTGAAGCAAGAGAGAGAGCGGAGGCAACGGGAGTAAGTGACATTATTGACCCCGGCCAAAGCAGGAAAAGTTAACAGAGTTTGGTTTGTCCGTTCTGGCTACTGTTGACGCATGGTGGTGCAACATGGCAGACGCCATGGTGAGGACTCACTCCTTATGTAGATATAAACGGCTCATTCTAAGCCATCAAAAAAGACAACATTTCTTATTTTCAGGTGATTATACACTAAAGAAGATATACTTATTAATATTATATTCCATTTCTGCCAATAGGTCTTCCTAATTGTTACACACTGGTACTTGAAGTAAAAGTAAAATGACCAGAAAAGTACAAAAGTGTACATAAAAAAAAACTATGTTACGGTAACTGAAGTAAATGTAATTTGTTACTTCTACAGATGCAAATAACTTTGTGGATGTGCAAAAATATGTTGGGTACAATGAATAAGTTATAGGTGAAGACTGGGTGAATCCTGTAGAAGTGGTGAAAAAGTGTTTAGCAAAAAAACAATCTGTGTAGGCAAGAATGGCCTGTGTGTGTGTTGGACAGAAGATTGTTTTGGAAAACAAAACAAAATGTAATATCCTTCACAAATGGCATAATGGAAGTGCTATCTACAACAAAAACTGATCAATCATCCCTTGGCCCGAAGACTAACTTTCCACCAGATTTGATCATTGAGTCTTGGTATGTAAGTCAGAATATACAGTAAAATGGTACGGAAAATAGCCTCCTTGAGCGAGGCAATACTTTAAGTTTTAGTTAGGGGCACTTGTCAAAGAACGGCTCATTTATAGCAAATAGTTTTACAGTTAGATTTAATGGAAGAATCTCTGCTCTCAAAGGGAGCTCTCAAATATTCGGAGCAGCAACAAGGATTCTCCTGAGAGAGCCAATTCCTTTCAAATTCTCACATACATGAACATTTAATTAAAAGTACCAAACACATTGCATACACGGAGGAGGTTGGGATGGTGGAGGGGAGCTGCAGCAGCAAACAACATTTACACAAGCATTATCTGCAGACCAATATCAGGTTATAATGGTCACTCTTTACACCTCCATTATAGACAATTCTAGAAAACTGATGGCGGCACGGCTGTGAATGAGCCCATGATGGTGAAGCATGAATGAAACAGCTGATGCCAATCAGTTAATACAAGCGTGACTTCAGTGCTCTGTCTGATCTATAGCTATGCTTCATTTCCATTAGGATTATGTTCGGTATGAATCGAAGAAAGATTTAAATAACCGTGCGTAAGGTTTTGAGGTGGTGGACTCTTACAACTAGGATGAAAGCCAGCAGGAATGAGGTATACAGTGAGCGTGGTGAAAAAATGAGCAGTAACAGACCATCCGGGATTTTTCCACAGCCCAGATTTTTACTTGTGACCATACACAATTTAGAAAAATCACAAAACTCACCAATGGTTAGCAGGCAGATGGTCCAAAAAATGTGGTAACACTGTGGTGACACTCAACCTGACCCCCCCCTCTCGCACACACCACACTGCTTTTCCCACCTGGCATATACAGTATACCTGCGGTCTATACGAACAATGAAGGGCACATACCCACTCCCACAACATATTTAACTTAATATATGTACAATATAACCTTATTATTTACATATACAAATCTATATTACATAATGCAGATTAAATAATATGCATGATAAATGGAAGAAATATCAATTGAAAGCCAACTTAACAAACAAACCCCTCTACTCAGCTCCCCTCTCTCTTCCCTGGCACTTGGTTCAGCCCAACAAGCTAATTGAAATCAGCTGGAGACCTGTGGCTTAAGTTTCAGGTGTGCTCCCTGAAACCAATCCCCCTGGAAGTAGGCCTCAAAGAGAAAGTTCCTAGAGGAGTTCTCCAAAATAAAAGCACAACATAACAACCTCAACTTCCTGTGTTAGTCCGTTTTGTTGAACTTAACACAGTCACTTGGCATGTGTGTGTCTTTTTCCATCTTAGTGAGGGGGGTGGTTTCCAGCTCCCTCACACCATGACATTTAACAAACTTGTCCTTACATCTATTCCCCCAACCACATCACAGTCAAAAGAGCAAGTGGAGCATTTCAAACATCCTACCAAATTCCACTAGTTCCTCCTGGGGATTCCCAAACACTCCCATGCCAACTTGAAGATAGTAGTGGCTCGAGCATGTGATGGGTGATAAGTCTTTTTCCGATGTTCGTGCCTGTGACACCAAGGGAAGGCAACCAGGGTCAAGGCAAGTCCAGAGCATCAACCGTAAGTTTCTACCACTGCTGATCTCCTCACTCCATGACAGACATGGTCAGGGTCATGGTAGCATCAGAGCAAAGAGAGCAGCACAAACATCCCAACAACTTCCTTTAGTTCCTCCTGGGCTGGGAGAGAAACATAAATTTACATGCACAAGAGTAATTAAAAGAGTTGGTTGTAGAGATTCACCTATCCACCTTTTTCACTCCCGATACCTATTCCAATAAATCAACACAGGGTATATCAGCCAATACAGAGTACCAAACATTACTGCTTTCTGTTTCTCAAATTGAAAATGTGTAGACCAAACTGCAAGGAGCTAATTGGAATCATTTTTATGGAAGGTGACATGTGGCCAGGGATTGTTGAGGGACTAAAACTGAGTCAGCAGCCTGCTGCGACTGAATTAATGAAATTAATACTGTAGCAAAAGCACCAGACATCATAATGCCATTTTAAAAGAAACTTTATTTGTGGATTAGTCAGGTCATTAACAATATCCAATCCACTTAATCAAGTTAGTTTCATCACCAAAAGCGTTCCAGCGTATCAGATCAGTGAATCGCCAGATGGTTGAAACTTGGGCTCTCAAAGTTAACGCGATAATAACACACCACTAATTTCTTTAATGCATTAATGCAACTTGCAAGTTTTAGGCCTCAGTTACGAAGCCAGAGTAAAGATACTCTAGATTCATATGAAAGTTATGGTGAGGAAAAACTAGCATGGCCATTTTCAAAGGGGTCCCTTGTCCTCTGACCTCAAGATATATTAATGAAAATGGGTTCTATGAGTACCCACAAGTCTCCCCTTTACAAACATGCCCACTTTATGATAATAATGTGGCGTTTGGGGCAAGTCATAGTCCAATCAGCACACTGACAGCTGTTGACTTTTGGGCCGCAGTTTGCCACGTTATGTTATTTGAGCATATTTTTTTAAGCTAAATGCAGTACCTATGATTGTTGCTGGACTATATTTTTTGCCAACTCCTATGTTGATAAGAGTATTAAATAATTGACAAATTTCTCTTTAGGTATATTTTGAACAGATAAAAAATGTATGATTAATTTGCGATTAATCATGATTAACTATAGACAATCATGCGATTAATTGATTGACAGCCCTAGTTGAAACTTTTTTTTCATGGTTTTAAAATTAAATCAATGTTTAAGAATTGAATATTTGCTGTCACAGTCAGTATCAGCCTTTAGAAACCCTTGTTGGTCAAATTTTGGTCGATCTGCATCGGCTATTATATTATGTGTGCCGTCATGTCACACCAATCTGCCAAAAAGAAAAAAGAGAACATGTTCATTCCCTCAAACAAATCTGTTTTCTCTGAAGTCTAAACCCCCTTTATGTTCTCTGCCATTGTTGTTCCATCATGTGTAACAACATCTGCTGGTATCATACTCCCCATGTAGTGCTGTTGGTTAATGCATCAAAGTCAGGATTTTGTGCTCAAGTCCTGGTTTGAACCTGGAGCAGATTCCGTCAGCTCTGAAGTCACAGGAACTCGATGGGAGATAATACTGGGATGCCAGATGAAGACTTACAACTGAGAAACGTATTTCTTAAGGCTGTCCTTAACCATTACAGTTCGTTTCCTCATATTGTGACATTTCCTGTATTAAAGGGCAAAGTTTACACTGTGAGAAGCTTAGAAAAAGCATTATCATACAGTCATACATAAAGATAGCAGCGTGCAATAGGACAGCTCCTTAAAAGTCTTAATGCATTGCACCCTCAAGCTCTTATCTGCAGGGAACCTCTGAGAAAGCCTCATCTGTGCTAAGTAGTAGCAGTATACCTTCATAGAATATATATATTTTTTACGTTGGTAGCTGTGTGTTTGTGGGTGAGGGAGAGAGAGATAAATAATTTAGTTGAATCAATGCTCGTTGGGATAGAGGCAGCAGGTTTTAGGGCATCGAGGGCAGGGGTTAGAAAACTCACATATATCAAAGATGTGACCACAGAATGTGCTTTCTCTGCATTCGTTGATAACCTATGTTCAATACCAGCAGATCAGATAGTGCAACCTCTCCCTCCACGTGTCTTACCCACAAACACAAACACATAAGCATATAAAGCACTTGACTTTTTGGGCTGAGAAAATTGTTGTGTTGTCTTATGTATGCGTGGAGATTTGTGTGTGTGAGAGGACAATGAGTTCACGGACACACATACACACACAGATATAAGAGTGATTTAAGGAGCAAAGGGTTAATCCAGATTTGATTGCATCCTCAGCCTCGCATTCCTTTTCCATAGCAGGATTTGTACACCTTTTGTTCATCCCTTATGGATTCGCCTTTATATGAGACAATGAGAAAGTAAATAAGTCTCTCAGTCATTTTCATGCTACTTTTTTCAGATGTTTTATTTATTTATTTATTTTAAAGAATGTCCCCTTTAGCTTTGTTCAATTGATGGAGAATCTTCTTCATCATAATTTGGTTATTTAGCCAATTTTGCCATATCTTCCATTTAGAGATTAGCTTCCGTATCTTGTTGAAAGTCTTTAAGTTCACATCTGAGTTCTTTGATTTCTTTAGTAAATGTGTTCTTCAAGTCTGCAAACAATTGCTGCAACTTGCTTTTTCTTCACCACGTTGGACTCCCATCTTTGTGCTTTCTTCTTTCTTTTTTGGTTTTGGTATGTCAAACTTGGTTGTTATTTCTCCTGAATGTGGATTCATTCCTTGTTTTTCCATGCTTTTTTTTTATTATTGTAGCTCTCTCATGTCTGAGTCAACAGGGTTTAGACAAATTACAGCACCAAGGGTGACCGGGCCTTTTCTGTCAGGGTCCCCACTCTGTGGAACAACCTCCCTGAGGAGATCACACTGGCGAGATCCTTATCATCTTTTCAATCCCTCTAAAGAAACATGGGTTTACAAGTGTGCTTTCATAGGGTTTGTGGCCTGAATTTCACTTTTATCTGTTAAGTAAATTCTTAAAAGCCATTTAAATACAAATGCATTCTCTTATCTTGTATTGTATTGATTATTTAAATTATTGTATATTGTTTTATTTAACTTTTCCTAATTTGTAGGTCCTGTGCTCAATGTTGTATAACTTTTAAACTGTTTTAAATTTTTTTTTTTCATTGTCTGCCATTTTGATTTTTGTTTTGTAAAGCATTTAGTTACTTTGTTTAGGATAGTGCTATATAAAAAAAGTGTATTGGTATTATTGATATTGGATTGAAAGAAAAAACAAATGGTGCCATCCCTAATAAAGTTATGCTAAGCCATGCTGAAGGCTGTGAGTTTTTTGCTGTTTCTGGGACTTTGTTTGTTTGTTTCTGATCATTCATTTTATGTGTTATCTTGTGTTATTTGATTATACTATGAGAGGATCTAAAGGTAGATAAGTAGACAGGTAAACAATGGAAGAAAGAAAAAAATAATAATTTGAAATCAGAGAAGATCTTAAAACAAATGCGATGAACAAAATCAAAGACTTTCTGCAAAAAATAAAAAAAATGTGTCAAGCCTTTTTTCTCTCTGAAGTAGTTGTTTCATTGCTTTCGATGTGTAAGTGGAGAATACAAAGCGAGGATCATTTGAAATAATGAGGCAGTGTAATGTATGGTAAGCCGAGTAGGAGGCTCATTTCAAGAATATTTGAAAAGGGATCAGAGCGAGAGCCATTTCTCAGATTGATAATCGCTCCAAAGAGCATCTGCAGCTGTCCGGGATACGCAGGCCAAACAAACAAGTCGAGAGAAAGTAAAACCCATATTCATGAGCCTGTTGCACATGCAGACACAAACAGAGAGACTGACACCTGTGTTTTAATGACAGAGAAAGAGACAGAAAGAGATGGGGTAGAGAGAGAGAGAGAGCAGCAGCAAAGTGGAGAACACACAGAGAAAATGACTTTTTTTTTTGCAGACAAATTAAAAGTAAGTCTTATCTTCATTTTCGGCGTTGTTACTTGACTCACTCACTGGCTGGAGACTCGAAACCCCATTTCAATTAAGAGGGACATGTTTGTACTTTAATTCATTATTTCCTTTGTTTGTTCTGTCCTTAGATTATTCTATTTCGGTTTTATTATATAACAGTGGTGATGTAATGAATGGAAAAGATGGGGTCGCTGTTTTCTTCCTTCCTTCTTTCTACGAACAAACTCTATGAGACAGACAGAAGGCCAGGCTTTTTTTTTGGTCAAGACAGATGCATGTAAAGTGTTGGCCAAGAGGCATTATGCTCTCGTGTGGATGTGTTTATTGGAAAACAATTCAGTGTGTTTCAGTATCAGTTGCTCTACAGGGCAATGTCACATCATGGCTGCTCTTTGAATGATAACAGATTCATGTTGGCATGTTATCTCGGTGGCACTGGAGACTGACACTGAGTCCAGACATCCTGACCGTGATGCCAGCGTTCATGTCTCGGTTTCTGGAAGGATCAGTGAGGCTCAGAGACAAGAGGAAAGACGTGGAAGAGTTAGATAGGGTCAAGGGATAAAGGCTGGTGTGAATGTGTGTTTTTGTAGCCCGTTCGCACAAACAGGCGTATAAATGACCGATAATGCACAAGACGTTTAACGTGCAATAAGTACACCTTTCTTGATTTCTGCGTGTCATTGTCATGTATCCTGTGCTGACTGCAATGTAAATGCATCAGCGTATAAATGCTACTGTAAAAGTTAGTGATGTAGTATAAAAAGCAAGAATGACCTCTTATGGTGGGCGGGTGGAGAGGTGGATGGTCCAACAAACACTGGACTTTTAACCAGGTGACCCGTGTTGACCGGTGTTTTGTTTTTGTAGGTTACGTTAGTGATGCTTGTCGCGTGACGTTTGTGACTCATGTTACTTTTGGAAGGACCAAGGATGGGTTGGTTTACATTGCAGTTAGTTGAAAGCCCGGTTCGTCACATACTGTTGCTAAAGGGTACCCCTCTGCGTTGGTTTCCGATGCCAAGGGGCACTGACCAAATGATGGTATTTGATGAGTTGGGAGCTAGAATGGGTTGTTTTTATTGACGTTTGTGACGTGTTTTCTGTAGTTATTTCCGTACGTGTTTTACTTAGCTTACGTACATATTTTAAGCCCAAACATGGCATTTTCCCTTACCCTAACTAAGTGTTTTTCTTGCCTAAACCTAACTGAGGACGTTTGCGTGCATATAAATTACATGCAAAAAGCTAAAATGCATACTCATGCGTAATGTCGTAGTATATATAAAAATGTGTATGTGTGTGTGTGTGTGTCAGGGGTCTTCCAGTATGTCCAGAAAGTGCAGACCTGGGTACAGGCACACACCAGCCAAGTTATTACAATATTTCAGAATCGTAACAGTTGAATTTCTCTCAAAAGACTTCTACTAAACTTGCAGGACCGACAGGGAAATGAATCAGGAACAATCAAACTCTCACAATAACTACTTTTGTGCTGCCTTTAAGCAAACTGCTGAACTCCCCTGACCGCTCCAGTGGAGCTGCTCAGCGGCCAGCGGTAGAAGACTATGATTGTACTAAGCAGCTGTGAGATGTGAAGCTGGGTACTGCCAAAGAAGTTCTTTGTCAGCCTTCTTTACAAAGTTTGAAAAAGACTTTTCTGAACCACGGTGGTGTATACATTCACTTCGGGTTAACTGCAACCCGAGCTGCTTGTGATTAACAGTGAATTGTGGATCGTGCCCTCTAGTTTTACAGCAAACTTTCACTCTGCATTGCTTTTGTTGAAAAACTGGCCTTTAGTACATCAGCTGTAGCATGGCTAAATATTATTTTCTATGTTTTTCCATATGATAAAAGAAAGTGTGACAGGTGTAGCATAATGGGGCATGCAGGTAAATTAATAAGTGTGACAGATATATTTTATATGTAGATTGATTACCTTAATAGGTGTAAAGCCTGGCACTGCCGTAATGTTCACTGGAAATGTCTACTGAAACATGAATTATTAGACATTATATGAATTCCATATCTCTGAAATCGTCCGTCTGTACTAATAGAGTATGTACATAAAAAGTATTTCATATCCAAATTTGTTGTAAACAAAGTATTGTCATTTATGAAAATGTGCTCCTTTTAAAAACACAGTAATCATCCTTCTTTTTATTCTCAGTCTTGCTTCAATTGCTTCAATTATCTCTCCCTGTTTGTACTTGTATCTTATTTGTGATGTTATCTGTCTCAGTTTTTCCCTGGGAGAAGATATATTGTATCCCAATGGGACCTTTCTGGTTAAATAAAGGATACAACCAATACATACATAACCCGCACAACTCATAATTCATTGTTAATGTTACAGGCTATTTATACTTTTCATACCTTCATACTAAAACAAAAAACAACAACATCTCACTCATACAGTAGTATGAAACTATTTACATTTTTAGCTGATCTCCATTCCCAGTTCTATATACTGGATTTCTTATATCCCCAAATGATCATTAGCTAGTAAATTTAAAACCTTTATGCACATAATTTTCCTCTAATCTAATTGAGGTTGAGGATGGGCCACACCTCCACATTTTACAGACATCCTTCAAGCCTTTAAATTCAGCTAGTTCTTTATCTTCTGTGCCCTAGCGCCCTCTTTCTATATTCTGTGGCTCTTGGTCCACAGGAGCATTATAGTTGCAGTAGATTTCCTAACCCTTCCTCACTCAGCATATCACCAAAACTGTGTCCACACCTAATTCATCATCATGTTTAGACCTTTGTTTGAGCACAGTTTCACAATGTCACAATCTAATGTGCTCATAATGGATGTACAGCACTAGGAGAAAAAAGATAATCTGTGCTGTTTAATTTACTCTGTGCAGATTAATACTATCTGTGTAATTCTACTGCATGTGCTAAAAACAGTGTTACAGACAGAGGCACAGTAAGGGGTGTTAATCTGAGTTTTAGTGTGTTTAATGGACTCTTTAGGCATTTACAAATGCACTAAAATGTTCTAACAATACAAAAAAAGAAATACTCACTAGCCAGTCAGAACATGCACAAATGTTTCAGCCGTTATGAGAACATGGAAAATGTTTTAGCCATGTTCTTCCTTGTGTTTGGCTCCATATGCCTTAGGGTGACATCATTACTACATTACCTGTGGCAAAACACCTGGAGACATGGAGTCACTATGTTTCTAGACTCCCATCCAGAGAATAATCATAAAAAGGTTATTGTTAAAGAGCAAGTGTATAGGATTGTGGCAGCATCTAGTGGTGAGGTGTGCCAAGAGTGTAGGAGAACTACGGTGGCCTATGGTGTTTGGTTTGTCTGTTCTGGGCTACTATAGAAACATAGTAGTGCAACATGGCGGACTCTATGGAGAGGACTATGTAGATACGAACGGTTCATTCTAAGGTAACAAAAACACAACAATTCTTATTTTCAGGTGATTATACTCCAAAGAAAACATATTTATTTTGAAAGTGTATGCCAATAGAGCCCCCTAAATGCTACACACTGGCCCTTTAACATAAATGCTTTCTTGTTGTAAGGCTTGCATGCATACATGTAGACTAGTGGTTCTCTATCAGGGGTCCACGAGAGAGTTCCAGGGGTCCCCATAAAAATTGAGAATAGTTTATTTTCACGATAAAAGTGAGCCCAAACGTGAGTAAGAGTCGTAAGATTGACTATTTTGGTCATGGTTTTCACTTCCTGCACTGTAGTTGCAATGTTAATTGATTAATTGATTAGTTGTCAACTATTCAATTAGTCACCTACTATTTTGATAATCAATTAATTGTTTTGAGTATTCTTTTAAGAAAAAAAAATTAAAATTCTCTGATCCCAGCTTCTTAAATGTGAATATTTTTCTGGTTTCTTTACTCCTCTATGACAGTAACTGAATAACTTTGAGTTATGGACAAAACAAGACGTTTGAGGACATCATATTGGGTTTTGGGAAAAAAAATCTTTCACCATTTTCTGACATTTTATAGACCACACAACATATCGATTAAACGAGAAAATAATCAGCAGATTAAGCAACAAAAATAATTGTTAGTTGTAGCCCTAGTTGACAACTATAGAATTCTGCTCTTAATCATATCTAAAAATCATATCTTTTTCAGATGGACGTCCCTGAAGAGAAATCTTATTTAATAGGGGTCAGTGACCTAATATTTATCAATTTCTGAGTCTTTGACACAAAAGAGGTTAAGAACCACTGACGTAGACTACATATATTATCTTTTTCTATTAAACCCAACATAACAACAGCCGCACATCAATGAAACCAAGTTCTAAACATATTCTTTTAGCTGCACTATACTACGGTTTTAATAACCTCCTCAGATATTTCCCCCAAATATTCTATGCACTGTAGAGCTTGGGAATGTAAGCCTAAAAATGGATCCTTGCACTGTAACAAATAAATCCAAAACAAATGACAGAACATTCCACTACTTCACAATCCCACAGTTCCAAGCCCGTGGCGGTGAAGCCAGCGTTGTTGAAATATCACACTGATATTTGACAAAGTCACAGACACAGAGACACATCGCTCTGCTCTGCGCTGTATGACTGTCATTAATATTCAGTGGAGAGACTCCTCTCTACCTCTACCTGCCACCCACCCTCTAAAGTAAAAAACCCTTTATTTCCATAGTAACACACTGAAAAACATCCCAGTGCCCTTTTGGGAAAATGCGGACCCGGCAATGGACCCTTCACACGAACTCTCTCAGGCTCTCCGTCTCACACACACACACATACATTCACTTACAAACACACTGGGGACACCTGATGTATTTTTTTTGTGAGAGTATGTGCTATTTGCTGTGTGTGTTTTAGCGTGCGTGTTTGTGTGCATGATACCTGCATTATTCATTAATCTCTTTGTTTTTACAGATCCTCCCATCAGACCAGCAGTCTACTTGCATTAAGATAAAACTAAGACAGGCTCGCGCACACATACACACACACACACACACAAAGACACACACACACACAGCTCAGCAGGTAAACATCTGAATCCCGGTTTCATTAGACAATTCCTAATAGCCGTGGTAAAGGCACAGTAAGTAATTGCCTCCGGTGCGAGCACTGTATGCTTGAGGGAGGCGTGCGTATTGCCGTTGACTTCACTATCAGGTACATACATAGGAAGGTGTTTATTACTGATAAAACATAAGCGTTCCAAGTCACAATGGTGAAACCTCGTACGCAGTTCCCTCCTGTGCACTGCAGGTTAATTATGAAGTTTGGAGCTACTTTAATTTGGAGCTTCACACTAACACAAGATGTGTGTGACAACAACTTTTTATGCAAGTCAGGTATAATATCAGTTAGTCGCAGTACGGGCCATCCAAAGCAGACGCAAGACATTAACAGTAAATTAGGTTAGCAATTAATCTCGCATGCTTCTATCCATCACTGTGCATTAGTGCATATACCTGCATGGGCCTCGCTGCAAATAAATTAGCTTTATAATACTCAAGGGGTTGATGTCAGAAGGAACAAGTGGGATAGTAGTCCTGGACCTTAAACCTACAGTGTCCAAGCAGAGTGCGTCATCAATCATGGAACAATTGTATTTATAAGTCATAAGTAGAGCCCAAACATTTCGCTATGGCTCCTGGGAAACGAATACATCAGTGACAGATGGTTCACTTCCACCTGTGTGTGCTGTGGCAAACAAACCAAACTCCACGACTGAGTGTTCCAGTCAGTGTGTCCTGTGAGGCAATTGGGCTTGAGTTTGCCATGTTATGATTTGAGCATATTGTTTATGCTAAATACCTGTACCTGTAGTACCTGTGAGAGTTCCTGAACAATATTTGTCTTTTTTTTCTTTTGTTAATTGATTTCTAATAATACATATATACATAAATTTGCGTAAAGCAGCATATTTCCCCACTCCCATGTTGATAAGAATATTAAATACCTGACAAATCTCCCTTAAAGGTACATTTTGAACAGATAAACAATGTTAGATTAATTTGTGATTAACTATGAACAATCATGCGATTAACCGCGAATAAATATTTTGATTGATTGACAGCCC
>CAKALG010013933.1:789-19881 GCA_916700815.1 Helicolenus hilgendorfi
GCGTCCGTCGAGCACTGCCACCCAGAAACAGGAGCCTGACAGAAACAAGAGACAATAAGTTTGATTAAATTACGTTGGTTTGTATGATGTATGAGCAGACTACTGTAAAGGCTGGAATTAAAAATATAAAGTCATTGTTCAAATATAAAGCTGGAGACAGTTAGCTTAGCTTAGCATAAAGAGTGGAAACAAGGGGAAACAGCTGGCTTGGCTCTGTTTAACAGTAACAAAATCAGACCTACCTCCACCTCTAAAACTCAATAATTAACACATTTACATCTATGTATTATTTAATCTGCTCAAAAAAGTTGTGGTTTAATTGTGGTTTAACTGACATGTCTATGTATGAATGACACGATGCTACGATCAGAGCTAGTGACAGTATAAAAAGCGAGAAAGACTGCCAATGAAGGCCGAAGGGGAGGTGGATGGCTCCAACAAACACAGGACTTTCAACCAGGAGATCGCTGTTCGTGACCGGTGTTTTGATTGTTTTGTTTTGTTAGTGACGTGTTTTCCGTACTTATGTTACGCTGTTTCCGTACGTATTTTACTTCGTTCACTTATTTATTTTAAGCCCAATCGTGACTTTTTTCCTAAACCTAAGTGAGTGGTTTTGTTGCCTAAACCTAAAGTGCAGACGTACAAATCACACACGAAAAGCGACGTACAAATGACAACAAAAGCCTAAAATGTGTCGTCATGACACGCGGAATGTCCTTGTTTTGTCGTGCTATTTATACGTCATCCCTTTGAGGTTGATTTGTGAGCTTTAGAGGTGCTTGTAGATAGGTTCTGGACAGAGCCAGGCTAGCAGTTTCCCCCTGATTCCAGTATTTATGCTAAGCTAAGCTATCCTGCTGCTGGTGGTAGCTACATATACAATATAAAGCGGTATCAATCTTCTCATCTAACTTTCAGCGAGAAAGTGAATAGGATTATTTCCCAAAATGTCAAACTATTCCTTTCATATATAAAGGTGAAGAGCAGGTGTTTTAGTAGTTTTCATCACTGTGCTGTCTTAGTCTAGTTGAGATCAATGAAAAAGATGTTTTGTGTAGCGACTCTCACACTCCAGTATACTGTGAAGCTCGTGACCATATTTCAAATCTCTGTCGGAAATGTTGAATCCAAACGTTCGCTACGCCCTTACATAATGGAATCAGCCTGGTCTTATTTAACAAAATATGCATTATGATGGATGGATGAAAGGAATAATTGGAAGGAACGACAGCGGTTGAATGACCAGAAACTCAAAAATCCAAATGAACGTCCTGCGTTTCCATTAGCAGCATGTTGTAATGGCTTAAATGTTCTAAGAGGAGATAGACTAGAGGAAGAAGAAGGGATGCAGGGAGTAGATGAATTAGGAGGCAAGAGACCAGTGTCTGACTGGTGCTTAATGGCATTAGCCACTTGGTGAGACGCTGCTGATTAAAAGGCATGACGGGGCGGTCACTTAGGGCTCACAGTGTAGTGGAGCAGAGACGCTGATCTCACAGGACAGAGACAGACAAGTGTTGGTGGATTAGATAAAGATATTTGGCTTTTTCCAACATAGTGTTGTAGGAAATGAAACCCTGTATTGTGATGTAAAAGCTGCACAGACAGGAAAAAACATTATTTTTACAGCAACTCAGAGTTGATATATTAGATACTCACTGGTGACAGACAGATAAAAAGACTCACACACATACAGACAGACAGACAAGGTTAGACCAATGCAGATATGAATGTCAGCAGACAATGCTCCTCCACCAGAGTACCGCTGAGAGCTTGAATTTCACCCCGTTTTAATATCAATCTATATCCGTGCTGCAGTTTCTGAGCTGTTCACTTTGACACACAGTGATTATGCTTGTGAATTATTGTTCTTTTGGCCTTTAAATACCACACTAACATGTTTCCTTTGAATCTTAATCAGGCACTTTATAAAACCAACATCGCTCTTAGGGGCATGCGCTCGCTTCATTTCCTTTACCGATCATAATCTCTCAAGGAAAACGACCCCTCTCAACCTCCTGGTTTTTATTACATAACCGTGTTCAAACCGCCTCTCCATCAATGTCAGCAGTATTTACGGCATGTGTTGGCAGCGGTTACATGGTTTTGTGATAAAATACCATCTGTTTGTCATAAAGTAAATCTCCGTGACTGGCAGCGGCTGACCTGCGGACAGTAAAAAATCTGTGTCCGTCTGTCTGTGAGCTCTAGATCCTAATTCTCTCTCTCTCTCTTTCCTTGCCTTTACACATAAACTCATATTATTCCTGCGAAATTTCCCACGCTTACACACACATGACACCCTCAAACAGGCCGTGGCTTTTAACATGACGCTTCTGCTGGAGTCCCGTGTGTCAGGAGGGATTTGATGCCCCTGCAGGCCCGTGTTAAGCTGATCCGGAGGCTTCCTGTACTGAATCAAACAACTGTCATATGTAGGCTGCCGCGTCAACAGGAAAACCCGAGTCCTCCCCACCCCTATAGCTAGACGGGGGTAAGGCATCACTGGGAGACTGTCTGCAACCAGTGTTTCACTAATCTCACAGGGGAGTTGAGATTTAGAATTACATGCAGGACGATTCACAGCTCCCTTGAAGTGCTGAATAACCAAAAACCTCTCATAAGAGCATCCTGTTACCCCAGTTGAGACTTTATAGATTCACCCTGTCTGGCCATTGTCAGGTGCGGAGACACTGGTGCTGGGAAGACTGATCCAAAATGTTCACTGTCTCCAAAGAAATGTAGGTCAGATGACTGTGCAGTTTATATTACATTTCTGGATCATAAAAGTCCTTCACCTTTTAAAAAAAATAAATCAATCAATCAGTCATTTCTTGCTGCCATTTGGGGGCCGATAAGTGTGCTCATGTGGAGCGTTGACTGTTTAAGTCTGTATTTACAAAGTGGTGTCTCGCGGCCCTCACTAATACTACGGAATGATGTTTCATTATAGGCAGATGCTAAAGCTGCAGCGTCAACTCCTGTGGCACTCTGTCGGCATTATTATGATCGTGCACGCATGTGTGTGTGCGTAGGAGGGGTGGGGGGGGAATACGCTTCCATAAAGCCCTCCTGACCATCTGTCTGAACTGAGCCTGTGCCAGGAATGAGGACAGCACAGGAAAGCACGCACACCAGCCACCCCGCTGCCTGTCAGACTGTGTGTATTACTTAACACTTAAAAACACTTGGATCGCACGGGACGATGAACTACACCAAAATATTACATCTCCTCTCGCCCCTCCTCCGTCTCTGACTCTGCTGCTCTTGTGAAAGCTCAGCAGGGTATATTGACCTCTGACATCACTGCTCAAGGAACATCACATCTGCTGCATCGGACACTGCTATTAAACTATTAAACTGCATGGATTCAGCGAGCTGTCAGTATTTCTGCTGGGAACTGCACTTCCTGGAGATAGAAAGACAGACACAGAGACTGTTATATGAGATGCTCTATAATAAGGGATGCTTTGAGGCATACTGTTGCATATCGGGTCGCCATTTGGGATCCCAATACTGATTTGGAAAATGTGAGAAAAAGAAAAGGAGTGACATTCTTCCTGTTTTCCCTCAACAAACATTGTAAAGCCTCTCTTGGGCAAGGCACTTAACTCCTAACGGCCTCAGTGACGCCGTGTGTGGGATACTCTGGAATATGAAATGGATTAATTAAAGCTTTTTAGCCGTGCTCGCAGCGCGGCTCTGGGGATGGCAATGTTAGTCGGTCGGTCCACCGATTTAGTTCCAGACCAATTATATGATGGATCGCATTCACGGTCCCCAGAGGATGAATCCTAATGACTTCGATGACTTTTCCTCCAGCGACACCAGCAGGTTGAAATGAGTGGATTGGAGTGAAATGTCTCAACAACTATTGTAAGGATCGCCTCCCCTCAGGATCAATTCTGATAACCTTCCATATAGAGTCATTATCAGTTCAAAATGTCAACTTGTACAACACTTTGGTTCATGACTAGCGCTGCGTAATATGAGGAAAATATGTGATAACTTTTAATATTGTGATACCGACATTACTCGCGATACATAAACAGATATTAAACTCAGTTCTGCCTTTATGCTGCTTTCAAAATACTGTTAAAATACAACAAGTTGCTTGTTGATAAAAAAATATGAAAGGAAATTATTTCCAACATTCTTTTCTACACAAACTGAAACATTGAACACAAAATGCACCAATAAAAAAAGAATATCTACAATTTAAAGTGCAGTTTTCTACTGATACTTTCTTTCAACTATCTCAAAAAATCCCTGAGTGTGATACCGCAGTCTTTCACAATGTGTTTATCGTGCAAGTCATTGCGATAACGATAAAAAAACGATATATTGTGCAGCAGAACTAATGACATTCCTGTCAGCCTCATTTGTTTTGGTTTGGTTTTGGAGCAGTTGATGTCTTTGATTCAAGCCTATCTCAGTCTTTTATATCTTTCTTCCTACTCCCAACTACCTCTATCTCTTCCCTAGTACTCTTCCTACAAGTCATGAGGGAGAAGCTGCTCAGTCCTCCATGTCAACACAAGATTGATTGGAGAGAGGGAATGAATAAGACCCTCTTTTCCAAACCATTTTCCTGTTGTGCTTTTGAGCAAGTCACTAAGCCCCCCTGTTGCTCCAACACAGCAGCTCATTGCTTAAGAGCAGAGCATGATATAGTATTAATGTACAGTGCACCGCTCATGTTTTGATGTGTGTAACTGACGCTGGAAAGTCGTATGAATGAGCTTACTCACTCAGAAAAAAAGGAGTTAGAAAAAGAGAGGAAAGAGGGATAATGAAGAAGAAGAAGAAGAAGAAGTCATTCATCTGTCCTGTCTGAAAGAAAGAGTGAGTGAGCAGAGGAGGAGGAGGAGGAGGGAGGCGAGGCTTCTGTGTTAACAGTAATAGCGATGAGCCTGAAAGGATCCATTATTGCTGCTAGGGCATCCTAACACGACGGGGGGAGGGAGGACAGACAATCTACCATTATTTCGGAGGGGGGAGGGGACCTGAAGAACACAGATGATCTCAAGACGAGAGATAAATCAAGGCAGAGAGTGAAGGCGAGGAAGAGCTCTGGAAATCACGCAAAAATCTGATTACTAAAATCCAATTTCTTTAACTTTAAGGTTATTAATATGCCTCCGTGCATGTGTGTGGGCGGGTTAAATACCGGCTGATGTGGCGATATGAACGCTGCAGAAAAGCCGAAAAATCACACACACACACACAGAAGCGCACACGCAGGAATAGTTTTTATGGTGTCTAATAAGATTATTCTCTTTTCCTTCAGAGAGATAATTCATTCGATAAGCGTTCAGTCTAGACGCCGCCTCACTGTGCCGCCGTTCACTCCGTGGGTTTAAGCCCTGACGAAAGCTCATAAGTGGCTTGACTCTCTCCTCTGTGTGTCTATTCCCTTTGTGTTCTAATAATTAAACAGTGAATTTATGGTCATTTTTATCTGTTATTTTATATGTCTGTGTCAGTGTTGCAGGGCACATTAAGCGCCGGTGATTTATGTTTCAGTAGTGGCTCTCTGAGTCGAAACTGTTGCATCACTGCATGATTAATCTGACCCTGCCAGGCGTTAAATGGCGAGGAGCATCGCTGCTGCTAGTGCTGATATTTCCACCTAGTATACATGTGGTGCAATATCAGACTACGTTAAAGCATCAGGAGAGACTTCAGAGACCCGGTCCAAAGCACACTGGAGCACACGGATTTAAGGCAATCGAACGTCGAAACTTTAGTCTTCTGATAAAGTTGATTGCCTTAAATCTGTGTGCTTTGGACCTGGTCTCTGGAGTCTCTCCTGTTACAAGATTGCCCTATCTGTGAGCACCGGAAAGGCCTACTATTCCTTGTGAAAAGGTTGGAGCATGTTTAACCTCCTTTCTTCACTTCTATGTTAAAGCATCATTTTCTAACGTAACAATCAATTTTGACCACATTTTCTGTGTCTTGCTTCGCTAAAGAGACGTATGTTGTGCTTTGTTGGGGCTGGCTTTCAAATGGAATCAATGGACAGCCAAAAAAATCGCCAAAAGCAGCATATACTTTGTCATACATATGTTTCCGTTATAATATATCCATGACCGACTCGAGGGATCATTTTGGACTGCTTTAACTTGCGTGTAGACACTAGGGGTGGGAATCACCAGAGGCTCTACGATACGATCCTACTGCGATTTCAAATATTTTGCGATATATTATGTATTATTATGATAAGATATATTGTGATTTATTACCTTTTTTCAACTGAAAATGAGAGCAGTTTGTCAACATCTGTTTTCTCTAATAAGATACAGTTTTCACTCTGTTCATCTCAGTTTTCATTCACATATCTTAAGCTCAGAGGTCAAGGGACCCCTTTGAAAATGGCCACGTCAGTTTTTCCTCACCAAAATTTAGCATTAATTTGTAGTGTTATTTTGCGTTCTACCCAACGAGCTAACATGATGTGGTTGGTACCAATCATTTCCCTAGATTTTCTAGTTTGATAACAGTATCTTCACTCTAGCTTTAAGACTGAGCTCGCTACAACCTCTGAAAGACAGAGAAGCAGCCGGACAGATTGTTACAAGGTTAATTGTTTATATAATAAAAGATTAATACTTAACACATGAATCAATACAATATTGCCACGCATAATATCGCGATACCATGCTGTATCGAATGAACAAGGATCTGCTACTGCAAGAGAAAGGCATGAACTCAGTTTATTTTGATCTTCTTTTTATCGTTATCTTCTTATTTGAATGTACGACCTTTCCCTTTAAAGGAGAAATGCTTAAGATGCTTTTGAAAGTGATTTTTGGTCCCTGGTCCTATGCAACAGAAGCACCCTGCCTCATGCCCTTCCATACAAACACACACACACACACCCTCCTCCTCAGGTCAGAGTGCATGCTGTGAGTATGGATTAGCCTGTCATGCGTAACCTAGGCGTCAGCAGTTTCTCCCTCCGTCACGGACAAATGAGGGTGAGAGCGGAGGTGACCGTCACTTTCAAGATGTGTACACAAACACGCAACGGTGCAGTTCCAGAAAATGAATAATTGATGTGTATTAAAGCCTGGATTTACAGTAGAAGAAGCCAACAACTTAGCCTTTAAGCTGGATCCAATGTGCAACGAGGAGAGCGATGCATTGACCTGTGTGCTGTCACACTCACAGCGTGCACCCTTCCCTGTTACGCTTCCATTAGCACAGAGTAACTCATTATCTGGCCCTTTACTGCCTTCCTGTCCATCAACGCATGTTTCTATGCAAGCATGCAGATACATGCTCACATTTTACACACATGCTACACTTTACTGTGTGCATGCCATTGTTCACATGGCTGCTACAGCCCGAGCCCCTCTGTTCCCCCCTTCAGGCCTTCAGGCTGGGCTTCACACCAACATGTGACTCCAACCTATTACATCCAGACCTACTTTTACTGCTCCTGTGTACATCAACACCAAGCTGGTTTGGCTCAAACTGCAGGAATCACTTTTAATCTATAGAGCGCACAACTTATTGACTAAAAATGGCTTATCTGTCGCGATCTAAGCGTTGTGATTGGTCACCAGAGAGTCAAGATTGCGAGAAAATGCACAACGCTGCAATTAACGAAGCTGCCGTTGACACGTCATCCACTCTTCCCAATGAGTGTCTTTGTTCGGTATTGATTTAAGCAGAATGTGAAACAAAGGCCGAGGGTAGTGAGACTGCGATGCATTATTAATGATTCCTCAAAACGCTGAATAGACGAGAGATACACGTGTTCATGCATTTGCAGCGTACGGCCGAAGTAATGAACTGGTGAGTTCTCCAGTTTCTCGGTACGGGCAGGCTGGGAACAGCAGAGTCGGCTGGTGACGTACAGGACAACGTTGTGACAGGCTGGAAAGTTAATAGAGTGGTGGTAATCTAGAGTTATGTAAATCAACTATCACAGAATTAATGATTCTGCTTAGATCTATTGTCACGTTGGGAGCGTCAGGGTTAATGGAATAGTTTGACATATTGGGAAATATGCTTATTCCGTGTGGCAGTGTTCCTCGTCAGCTCATATCTGTGCGACCGTCCTTGCGGAAAGTGTACAAAGCTAAGCTACGCTAACCATCTGCTGGCTGTAGCTTCATGTGTAGCGTACAGACATGAGGTTGCTATCGATCTTTGCTCCGCCAGAAAAATTATATTTCCCAAAAATGGCAAACAATTCCTCTAATATTGTCTTTCTACTCGGGCTGCAACTTATAGTCAATGTTGTTGATTATTTAATGATTAATTGTTTAATAACTTAATTGCTTCTATTATCCAACCAACAGTCTAAAACCCAAAGATATTTATTTTACAATGATATAAAACTGAGAAATGCAGTAAATCCTCACACTTCAAAAGCCTGAAACGACAAATATTTAGATTTTGTTTTTCGACTAATTGTTTCAGCACTTCAATCTAGTTTTTTGGGAATATCTTTGTTGTGAATGTGTACAATAATGTCTGTTAATTGTACTTACAGCTTTTTTTAAAAAATTTTATTAAACTTTTCTGTATTTTTTTTTTCAGTTTTTTGAAAGAGCCTGAAGGCTGTTTCCTTGGCTGGAAGGAAGCATCACTTCCTCCTCTGCCAGGATGATGGATAACCCAGTTGGCCACTGCAGCACCTCCTCTGCACCTTCAGCGAGGATGAGAAATAGAGAGGAAGACGAGGAGGAGGAGGAGGAGGAGGAGGAGGAGGAGGAGGAGCGACACAGGTGGGAGAGAGAAAGAAAATGCTGCGGCTCAAACCGCAACAGGAAGGAGGGATAGGGGAGGAAAAGGATAGAAAAGACGGATGCTTTATTAATCTGGAGGAGTCAGAAGTATACCCAGGAGATCCCTTTGTCTGTGTGCTAACCAGCAAACTGTTTATTTCTCTTTCTTTCTCACACACACACGAAATACATCATATAGTTGAGGAGCACACACCCCTCCCCCGGATGCCCCCGTTTTCTATCTAGCACTCATCTCTTTCCCTCCCTTCACACATTTTCCCTCTCTCTCTCTCTCTCTCTCTCTCTCTCTCTCTCTCTCTCTCTCTCTCTCTCTCTCTCTCTCAGTCTGTCTGCCTCTCTCTGTCGTTCAGAGCTAAAATAAGCACAGCAGGTACCGGCGGAGGAAGCTGCTCACTCCCCTGGAACACACACACACACACACACACACATAGAGCAACACTGAGACTGACCGGCAGGTTTTATAATGTCGCCTGCGTTGATGAGACCCCGCAGTGGTCATGACGCCTCATTAAACAGCCAGTATTACTGAGTGGGTATCACTTCCAGCCAGGGAGGATTTGGCTCAGCGTCTAGTGTCGCCCTCATTATATTACATTCACTTTTTAGGCACTAAGCTGCTTCAGAGTGACCTGTAGTGATTGAGCAAGTAAAGCGTGCGAGGGAGGTCGGTATGTTGTCCGCCTACTGCTTGAACACGAGGGGAAACCTCCTTCTTTCTGTATTTAGAGTTCCCTTTTCAGAAAAGCCGTTTAAGATACGACCTTACGCTAGCCCTTTGGGATTAACTGATGGAGAGTCGTAGTAACGGTAGCTGTTACTCCGACATTCATTTCCTCTAAGAGGAGCGAACAACCCTGCGAACACTATTTGATGAGATAGGTGCTGACATGAACCAGGCCCGTGACACAACGAGAAACACTGGTGGAAATCAACACAACCGTAAAGGTGCCAGAAGCGATCACGTTCACAGGGCTGGTGTTTGTTGCTGTTGCCTGGAAAGTGTCGTTACCAGAGGTAGACTTAAGTATTTTAGCTTCTTATTTAAAAAAAATACAGTTGGCTTAGTAGCCCAAAGCATCCAAATAGCTAGCTTGCGAGTCTACTCTAGCTTGTTCACTCTTGTACACAAAACTAGAATCTTTAGATTGCATTTTCCCAGAAATGTGCTGGTTGATTATATTTGGGAATTAAATGTCAAATCAAAGGGCGACTCCATCTGCGCTATCTTCCATTGCAAAAAGCAGTGACGTAGGTTACCAAAGTAAGCTAATCGAAGCTAATTAATAAGGTCAGTTTGGATATAACTAAAAGGGTTAATTCAGATTTTGTAGATTTAGTGGAGTTGTATGTATACTTTTATGTTCTGTAGTAGTCTGGTGGCTTTGAAGAGAGCGATATAACAGTAAAGGTAAAGCGGCTGTGGACGGGAGCAGCAGCGTTTAGCCACGAGGAACCAAGGAGTTACTGGTCTACCGCTGCATTGATCGGTTCATTTGTTGTTCCGAACTAACGTGGCGTCCACAGCAGCGGTACGTTGCTTAGCTTCCGTGCCGGTACACCTGTCTGCTTCTCCAAACTGGGAGCATGCCAACCACCATCTAAGTTACTGTATGTGACGTTAATACACTGACTATAAGGATGTATATACTGTATACTGTACTGTAATAGCGTCATCATGAAGAAACCTACGTCAGGTCACATGGGGAAAAGGTTTTTAGTAGGGCTTGGGAAAATAGCATTTTGACACTAAAACATATATCCTTTGACCAAAATTTGAATACATAAGGAAAATTAAAAAAATTTAAAAAAATTTAAAAATAATGGACCCGTCCTTTAAAAACCCTGAAATATAAAATAGATTTACAATGAAACTGCCACAAACCAAATAAGTCATGTTTTGTCAGCGCAACTGACTCCAGATGGAGTGGAGTTTGGCACAGTGGCAAGCCAAAGACAAGCATTTCTTATTTGGCTGCATTTGCCACAGTGTGCATAGGCTGATCACCCGAACCAGCCGCTGCCAAATAAAACACAGACTGTGGTTCCTCCAGATAGTTTTACTAGCTTCAGTATGACTCAGTAGTAGTTTTACTTTAATGAAATGAGATCTTCTTGTTTGAGGGAACTGCACGACATGCACCCATTTATCTGATAACACACCCACATGGATTCATAAATGTGTATGTGTGTGGTCAGATGCTCATTCCAGTGACATGCTGCTCCAGCTTTCTGTGAGAAAAACAGTTCATTTGAAAAGTATTTTATCTTTGTTTCTTTCAGCCAATGCACTGTCGTTGTTAACACACCAGTGAGGGACATATTGACTGCCAGATTGACTCATTATTGGTTTATCACGTCCGAGAAAAGACAAAGAAAGATGGATGGATTTTAATCGCATCAGTTTGAATTTGTCAAGCTCTCGTTGAATTTGAATAATGGACTTTTAACAATTAAGACATGTAACAGATCTCAAATGTTTCTATTTCATTTCAAACTAAGCTTTGAAAATGTAATGCAGTGTGGATCAATTTGCATATAAAACTACATCAGTGCCTGTTTTTGTTAATGGCACAAGCTGTTATCTACAGCCATATACATTGATACGCCCAGCCATTGTTACTTCATTTTGGCTTTACAGCCTCTCTGCCTACACACACACACACACACACACACACACACATTATAATGTGGCAAATGAAAGAGGTGACAGCTGGCCGTAAGTGGCAGCAGAGTGAGTGATCACAACACACACACACAGAGAGGAGATAAGAGTATTGATCGGTTCCATGTGTACAAGGATACGTGGCTGCAGTCTGCTTAGTTAGTCTTCCTCTATTATCCAAATCAGTCCGCGTCCACTTATTAGAGTTTATTCAGTTTGCGTTTTGCTTAATTGTCAAAAAATGTAAAGGATGATAGAATGCTACAAGTCTCCCTCCCTGTCTATAAATCGTTCTCCCTCTCTGCATTTACATTTTCTCGTTTAATGTTGATTAATCACTGGGTTGCAGAAAAACAACATTCAAATGCTCAGATTGATCATCCACCAGACCGAGACATCTCAGTTATTAGACACGGATTACAAACGATGTTTTAAGCAGGAAGTTTTCATGCTCTCAAAGACACACATTCACATAATGAATATTCTTACACACAGTCCTTATTTTGCCTCCTCGCAAAAACTTTTTCACACACAAACTGTCAAACGTTCCCTTCTACACACACCTTAAATAGACATTTACAGGCCATTATTGTGGCTGTTATGTCAATCTTAAATGTTATCCTTATTTACTTTTTGTCCTCAGTATGACCAGTATTGAAGAGATTATTCCTTTCAATATCAAGTTAATTTTGAACTTGTTTCCCCCTTCCTACTGTACTCCTACTAAGGCTGCACGATTACAGCAAAAATGATAATCACGATTAGTTTGATCAATATTAAGATCATGGCTATTTATCATGATTATTCATTGATTTTAGGGACAAAATATTTTTATTGCACTTTAACTTTTAAATAAACAGACTGCTTTCACTTCCATGTTGTGCTACATTCCTGCTAATGTACAAATCTTTGCATCAAAATAAGACTTCAAATAAGGTTGTTATTCTTATTAATATACAGTATATTACCCTTCTACTTTGCACGTGCAGCGGCATGACGGCTCCCCAAAAGTGAAGCTAAAACATCCTGATCACCCCGATGCAGCAGAGTTTAATTGATTAATTAATTGTGCAGCCCTACTCCTACCGAGTGTTCATTGTGGACGCTGTGATCTGACAGATGAGCAAACACGATCAAGCATATACTGTCTCAGAGCAGTTTAGAAGATTCAGTACGTACTAGTCTGTTGGATAGTTTTTCCGTTGTCGAGTAGTCCTTAATATCTGATCCTAGCAAGTACAATATGAGACACAACTATGTCAAAACTATGTCTGGCTTGATTCGATTTAGTTATCGACATAAGGAAAACAACCGCACAACTGTCATCAGATTCTGATTCAAATGTTGCTAAATTCTGATTGGTGCATGAAAGTACGTGACATCACCTTTTTACAACTGAGCCCCGCCCACTTTAAAGCAGCGAGAAGAGCACAGAGAAAAATAGACCGATGTAAAATAACCAAAACTGTTCTAACTTTGGTAGAAGATGTTCATGCGGGACTCCAACGATCAAAACACAAAGCTGATGGAGAAGATATGTTTTCAAGGCCTTTAAGTGTTGCATTCTCCTACCCGTTACGTGCCGTCCTGTACACACGTCGCACACAACAACACACAACAACACATGACGGTGACGTGAGAGGTGCCTCTCCATCACGACTGCACGCTTGTTCCCAGGTGTCCGTCCCCCTGGGCCCATTCAGTTTGCATGGATGTAATCATTAGCATTGTCCCAGAGCAGTGGTGCCTGACCCCCTCTAAACCATCTCGGCCCTGCGGCAATAATGGGAATGCTAAATTGCAATTGTGCATGCAGTGGATTACCAGGCCAGAGGGCACAATGTCAGAGAGAAAGAGACAATAGGGGGGCAATTGACTGGCTTATAACTAACACCTGCTTTTTATATTGACCACGTGGCTTGGGTTAACAGGGGATAAATGTGTCCAAGAAGTTACGGGGGCAGTGTGACACGTGGTCCATCGCTCACACCCAAAAACTTGTCTCCTGGAGAGAGAATGAATAGTTTGAGATGACACTAGAGGTGGATTGATTTTTCCAATTAGAAGCTTTAGTGGAGGAAATGAGTCTTGCCGACACCGGAGTACTGCAGAAAGTGTATCAGCAGTTTCCTCCGTGCGATCAATAGCCCTGTGATGCAACCTCCCCCCTCCCTCTTTCGCTGCCGTGACCAAGTGGAGCTCAGAGAGGAAGCAAGTGGGGGAAGGAGCTGAGAAAGGAGGAGGAAGAGGAGGAGGGGTGGGAACGAAGGGTGGAGGAGAGGGAAAGCAGAGGGAGGACCTGCATATTTGATGAGTTGCCTCTGGATTGCCTGAAGACTCTCTAGACCCAGCTACAGTTATTCAGGCTTTTATCCTTCCAGCTGCAGCAGTGTTACAGACCCTAACTTTTCTTTATCATCATTCCTCCTGATTCTTTTTTTAAATTCAACACTGGTGGCGGAGCATTGCCGGCTGACAAACCCAGACAGTGTGCGTTTTATCTCATTAATCAGAGTGACGTTTCCTCCCTCGTCTTACCTGCGGGTGTCATGTAATACGCCTCTATGTCAGCCATGTCCGTGTGCAGAGCACAGTCCAGATAACTGTGGATAACTTTCCTGCTGTAGTAGTAGCGCGCGCCCATGAGAATGAGGGGCGTGCAGCACGTCAGCGTGACGGATTTGGTCACGAAAAAGCACATTACTATGGAGAAATGGAAGAAAAATAAACGAAACCTGTCAGAAAAGAGAATCACATGTTTGATTTTGGCCGGAATTTGACCCCAGACACAGAAATAAAAAAGAGCAGAGGGCAACATTGACATTTTGTGAGCATCAAATAAGTGAAAACATTCTGTTATAATGGCACAATATGAACATTTTTTCACAAAGAGAGATTAGTTTCACACACGTTTCATCAAACTGTGAAGTAAGGCACATTAGTGTATAGCTGCAGGAGCACAACATGTGACAGGTTCAAACTCTCAGTGCATGTTAGTATTGAATTCATGAAACCATACTGGAGTAATTAGTGGGATGTAACGCTGGGGGGCGCACAGTGGAACACAAAACAAGCAGGCTGGATGCTGCATATAGCATGTTGGAGCGCGGCATGCAATCACCCTAGTAGTTAGTTCACTCCAGCGTGACTTGATGGAGGATTTTAACTATAAAATAGAACTTGTTTGGGGGAATTTTAAAGGCAGGACTATGATGTTTTGAGCCTTGCAGTCCTAATTAACACCAAATTAACACAGTAAGTCACTACAGTGCTAATAGTGCTATAGGGCTTCTCTGTAAGGTTAAGGCGTTAAACTAACATTTAAAGCTTCATAGCATTTCCTTTTTCTTCATATGTTTTAGAGATGTAAAAGTAAAGCCTCCTTATGAAAAACATAGAAATGTGTTCTTGATTTCAGGAATCTATTTTTATGTATAAAAAAACTTTCCAAGAATGATTATGGAATTGATTGCCAGGTCATGTACAGGGATCTTTCACAATTGTACCAAAATATAACATTTTAATTTTGTTAGATTAGAAAAATGTACAAATTTAGTGGATACAACCAATAATGCAAATCATCCCAGAATGCATTAGCTAAAATACATTGTTCTGTAGCTTCAATGTGTTCATCACAGAACGAGCAATTATTGTGATCAAAACCAAAAAGTTACTTTTTTTTAATGCCAAAAATAATGTTAACAGCTTGTGTGTAAATGGTACAGGTCAAGATACACGAGGCTTTTAATCTTTAGCCCTGCAACATCAACAAAAAAGCCTAAACGAGATCAGTGCATGACTGGTGCATTGGCTGCTGTGCTGTGCAGAGGAAGAGGAGGAGGAGGATGAGGAAGAGGAGGAGGGAGCTTTTTAATGTGTGTGTGTGTTGGAGAGGAGTATAGCTTTATGGGTACGTGCGCGCACCCCCTGGGCCAATCCTCAAAATTCATTCACTCATTCATTCACAGCACCGGCATGTCACCATCATCATCATCATCATCGTCAGGCTATAGCTACACGTGCACCATGCGCCCGGCCATGCCTTTTGTTGCATGATGAGCAACATGCCGGTGTGCACAGATTTGAGTGGATTGAGTGGATTTGAGTGGGATTTAAGTTCCTCAAATAAATCCCATTAGGATGCAAACATAAACAGTAGATGTTTTATAGGAAAGTGGGGATAAATAAGCCAGTGTATAGGATGCATGATGCAAGGTATTGTGTGTACTTACCTGTCAGAAGAGCATATAAAAACTGGGTCTTGGGCTGCTGTCTGAGCCCCCTAAATGCAGTATTGGGTATCCTCTCCATGATACCCTCGTAAAAGATGCGCCGCACCTCCTCCTGATCCGCGCACTCGAACTCGCGGATAAAAACCGCATCTTTCCTCGCATCCTTAGCCTCCTCAGCAGCAGGAGCAGCAGGAGGAGGAGAAGGAGGAGAGCTCCACATCATCGACTCCTTTTTGGTCCCAGGTATAGCATCGTGTTCGTCCGCAACAATTTTAGTCTCGCAAACCATTTTGGGAGACGAAAAATGCATGCAAACTGGCCTGCAAAAACACAAACTACAGTTCTGGAAGAAGAAAAAAAAGGAGGGGAAAAAAGAAGAATGGGGAGTGGAAAATGATGGATGAGGGTTTTTTTTTTAAAAAACAGAGAAACGGATGAAGGGGGATAAGACGAAAAGGGGGATGTTTCTGCTGCAACCCTGAGCGTTTTCTGACGACCAAGACTTGCCGGTGTGATTCAAGCAGTATTTATAGTGCAGGCAGGGCGGGTAGATTCAGGTTCAGGGGTTTGGTTTGGTCCTCTCGATGCGCACATTGGTTAGTTACATGCTGATGGACGAGAGGAGGAGGGAGACTGCAGTGGTGGTCGGCCAATAGAGGGCGCTCACATTATTACTACTACTACTACTACTAATAATAATAATAATTAAAAAAAATTATATAAATGGGCAATATTTGTGTTTTAAACATGCAATGCACCAAGTAATATGTGTAATTTGATTGTAATGTGATTATATTTTGTATTAATAATCTGAATCTGTAAAGTAACTAAAGTTGTCAGATAAATGTAGTGGAGTAAAAAAGTCTAATATTTCCCTCTGAGATGTAGTTGAGTAGAAGTAGAAAGAAGCAGAACATGGAAATACTCAAGTAAAGTAGAAGTACCTCAAAATTGTATTTAAATACTTAGTTACATTCCACCACTGAGTACATTTTATACTGTTGTGTTTTTTAAAAACATTATTTACTCTTCAGGTTGGAATAAAATAATTGTTAATTATTTAACTGCAAAGTAGTAATACCTATATATATATATATATAGTATAGTGATACCTTCACTTTTTTTCATTAAATTCTACCGGTGTGTTTGCTGAAATTGATTGGATACACTGTAAAAGAAAATGTAAAATAACGCCAGTAAATGTCTGTTAAAAAAAACGGAAAAATACTGTCCGTTAATTAACATAAATAAACTGTAAAAAAAAACAACCAAAAAACCCAGTAATTATCTTTATATAATTAGCCTTTATTACTGTAATATTACAATAAATATTTAACTTTTAACATATATTTATTGTTAGAATAGTCATACACCGTAAATCTAAGACCATTTAAATCACAAATGAAACATGTAATTTTACGTTGCAAAAGCCCAAATTCACATTAACTCAGAAGTTTTGCAGTTAAAACAGTAAACTTACAGTAAAAAAAAAAGTTTTTTACAGTGTAGTAATGTTTTTGTGTGTGACTCAGGGATGACTGTGATTACAAAAAAATACTGTAAATCTAAGACCATTTACATATAAATCACAAATGAAACATGTAATTTTGAAATACAGACAAAAAAAGTAAAATTCTTGAAAAAAAAAATGTTAAAAAAAAGTTTTTTTGTTTTTTTTTGTTTTTTTACAGTGTACCTAGAAACATTTACACCAGCCGCCACAGAGAGAGAGACCGACACAGTCTCTCTTCTCTCTGCATCTGAACAGGCCAAGTGTGCGGGTTTTTTTTGAGGTAGAAGAATGGGGGGAGATTGCGTAGAGTTTCTGATCAGGTTTGTCTTCATAGTGTCGTTTAATGAGGAGGATTTGTTGAGATATATACCCAAAAGGATGCGATTACGCAGCACAGAGGCGCAAGGTAACGCAGGGGCGATGCGTCATTCAATTCGAATTCGAATTCGAATTTGAGCTTATAATAATTCAGAATGTAGGTTTATAATTCCAGTCGAATTATAAAATAGTTCTATCAGAGCTCATATCTCGGTGCGTAATGAGGTCCTGATGTAAGACGTGGACACGACATGGCAATATTTGCACTGTCTGTTCATATCATGTTTATTTTTGTTTATAGCTTATTTTGTATGTTGTATATTGGTAGAAATTCAATTTTTTTTATTCTTAACGGGTTTTTTTTATCTATTCTTTTATTATACTGTTAATAACTTGCACCAACAAAACCAAAGCAAATTCCTAGTGGATACCTCTTACACCTGGCAATAAACACGATTCTGATTCTGATGTATTAATAGCCTGATATGCCATTAAAAGGAAGCTATGAAGCGTTAAATCCAGCTGGTAGTCGCCCTGTGTGTGTGTGTGTGTGTGTGTGTGTGTGTGTGCGTGTGTGTGTGTGTGTGTGTGCAGCCTCCTCTTGCAGTGTTGACTGACAGCTCTGCTGCACTGCAGTGATATTCCTCCACCGCTTCATCCTCTTGCTCCTCCTGTCACACATCAGTCTTAACATGGAGGAGATTAGATCTGCGCATCTGAATCCTCCCATCTAGCCCATCTGTCGACAGTATATACCGGCTTTACGCGCGGCTGTGTGGCGGCGATGCTGGTGCTGGATCCGGATCCCTTTGTTGTCCTCTACCGACACTCCCTGTGCTCAACCGGGACTGGTATTATACAACCAGGCTCTCAGCAACAAAACTGACATGATTTGTGCTTTTTATTTTTGACAACTTCAATATAACGATGAGGGAGGTTTTGTTGACATTTAATAGCTCTACCACCCGTTTAAAGATGAGAAAGGATGCTACTAATATACATAAGGATGCTATATACAGATGGAAAACAATATTATTACAAAAATACAATGTTCTGCAGCACTTTATTGCGCATAATCTTCCACTAATCCTCAAATGAATATTATGCAATAATAATGCAAAAATTAAGAAACCTACAGTTCAGATTTTTTCATTGAAGAACATGAAGAAGTATTTTTCTTTCTGTTAGCTCTTTGTGGAGCCTCGCAGAGCCACGGTCGCATATGTAGCCTACAGCAGAACTAGTTTGAACCGGATCATCTGAGGCAACCTGCTATTGATAAAGCTGCATCCACCCCCACTCCTTCCTCCTTAAAGGTATCCTCCTCCTCCTTATCATCACCTCCTCCTCCTCATCTTCCTCCTCCTCACCCCCCCTCCTCCTTCCTCCTTAAAGGTATCCTCATTCTCATCCTCCTCCTCCTTATCCTCACCCCCTTCCTCATCCCCCTACTCCTCCTCCTCATCCTCCTCATTCTCCTCCTCCTCCCCCTCCCCCTCCTCATCCTCGTCCCCCTCCTCCTCCTCTTCCTCATCCTCCTCATCCACCTCCTCCTCTTTAAAGGTATCCCCTCCTCCTCCTTATCCTCACCCTCCTCCT
>CAKALG010013942.1:815-11120 GCA_916700815.1 Helicolenus hilgendorfi
ATTTACATTTTAATTTTATTTTAAAAGGGAACTTTTCTGACTGTTTTTAGGTTTTAACACACAGTTATATAGGCTAATCAGAGTGAAATTAAGTTATTGCTACCTATTCTAATGAATCTATTATCTCCTCTTCACCTCTATTCTGTTCTGTTCTTCTCTTCTCTGTCAGAGCGGTTCTACTCGCTCTATTTCTGCACCCAAATGCTGCAACGTTACACCAGATGGACACACTCCTGCCTGCCTCACTATCTTTAGGACTGTCCTAAAGAGACTTCGGTGTAATTTGAAACACTGGCACTCACAAATTCACACACTAGGTCACTCACGTGTTCACACACACATTCACACACATGGTCACTCACGTGTTCACACACACACACAAAAGCAACGGGATAGCGAGGGTAATTTTACAACAAAGCTGTCTGGAATTACAACTATTTCCCACTGCTGGGAACTGAAAGAAGACATGTTCATGCAGCAGCGAGCTTCCTTGGAAACTCTTTCCTGATTGTGTGCATGACGTAATGTGATGTAACTGGTTACTCAGCACACACTTGACATGTTCTGTGATCAAGGTCACAGCAGGAGACTCAGAACAATCTTCTGTACTATCTCCTCTACATAAGACTCACCTTCATGACGCAAGTGATTGAACTTCGGCGCTCATATCAGGATGTTTTGTTCAGGAGGTGCTACTGTGTGTCGCCTGAGGGAAGGATTTCAGTTGCTCTTTTTTGGGACAGAGCAGTGGGTTTAAATAGAGATTACTGAGGCTTTAAAGCATCTCAAATCCACATTGTTATGGGCACGTCCTAAAAAGGTTACAAGGAAACTTAAATCTTGTAAAAACATGTGGTTGTATGGTTCCAATTAAAGCCAGAGACATACTGCTGTTTGTTCACTGTAGCGTTCACAGAGAGCTGTGAAATAGCACCCACACTGTTCAAGGCAAGAATAGGCTGTTGACTAAACAGACATGGAAAGTGTGACGGGTTCATTTCTGAGATTTACAGTGACCTCTAGTGACTTTGTTTTATCCGACAATCAAACTAAATTACAAATAGCTATAATATCAAGATTATTTAATGTCCATAACACACAAAACGTGTCTCAGTAAGTTTGATGTCAGTTAAAAGACACTCAAGACTGTAGACCAGGGGTGTCAAACTCATTTTAGTTCAACAGTCCAATTTGATCCAATTAGACTCAAAACATCTGAATATGTGCATACAATCTGTTACAGTAATTATGATGTATATTGAACACGGAAGTAAAAGGACACTTTTTCAGTGATTGCATGGATTCCTGCAAATTTCCTTGTATGTTATGAACACGAATATGAACACGTTGCCTTATGCCATGTGATGTGAATGATGAAATGTGTTTGTGTGAGGGCTGTCATGATATCAGATTTTCACTAAATGTGGCCAAAGGAATCCCAATAACGATATAATCGCGATATCTATGGATATAAATAATTCAAAATAATTATAAATGATGATAAAATTCATCTTTAACTTTGTGTATTGCGTGTTTTGTCTCTTTTTTTGGCAAAGAGACTGTATAAAATGATTTAAGAGGCGCTGGATTATATACACGATATTATCATGTATGTATTATTAACATGATGTCAATATTTCATTTTTAAATATCACTGTTATCGTCAATACCGAGATGCAACTTTTACTTTTTTAGTGTGATCAGTCAGTCACTGATTGCCTGATGTTTGCAGCACTACAGAAGAATATTTATCTTGTATATGGCTCAGTCAGTAGATGGAGCCAGAGAGTCTGAACCGACATATCTGTGTGTGTGTGTGTGTGTGTGTGTGTGTGTGTGTGTGGGCTAAAGGTCAGGAGCATCAATGTTCTCAGATTAAGTATAATTAAAGGCCCTCAATGGTTTTCCAGCAGAAGCTCCTCCAGTTCTTTTTGGCTCTTGCAGTTTTTGAAAGTGAATAAAACACATTGCGCCTGTCATAGTGCTGAAGTGTTTGTACATTAAAGGATAAATATGTAATATATTTATTGTAATAAATCATAATATGACCATGATATGCTATCAGAGATTAAGGAAACATGCTGAATTGAAATACTGGCTAGTCAGTATGTTCTCCTTTGAAATTTCCATCTGTCCTTCCTAACTTAAATTATATAAAATAATATATTAACAAAAATAAAAGATAAAAGTAACTAAAGAATAAAATATATAATAAGACTGCACTCTTGCGTAGTAGCTCTAGGGGTCATCATCACATATGTTCGGTTCTTCATAAAGCTCCGAGGAGAGACTTTGCATGTTTTCCTTTGATTAGTCTTAAAGCGCTGAGATGATTCCACAAAGTCAATGGTTTGGATGCATGGATGAAAAAACACCCTGAAAGTTACATGAAGGTGGAACAAAAACAAGAAGATACAGCCAAGTCATTGTGCACCCTCTTCTGTCCGACAAAAGACGTTGCAGGAGAGGCAAATATATCCAGGTACAGGTAGGTGTTACCTTAAATTCCTAAACATCATCATCATTACAATCTCATTTTAAATTTGGTTGTTATGCTACATGAGTTTCAAGTTCTTTATAATCATGTGCACAACAATTCAGAGTGAAGCAGTCGTTGGTAATGAAAAACTTGGCTCACAGACTCCCTCCAATAATGCTCATTAAATATGCAGGCTATAAAAAATAAAAAAAATCATGCAAATTGAAGCAAAATGAGAATCTAAGAAATAAGATAGTGTATTAAAATATAGGGCCAAAATATAAATATAAATAAAATGTAAAATAAAGTAGACTAATATAAATAAACTGAATGTAAATGTGATTTACGTGAAGTGTAATGATCTTTTTTTTTTCTTCAAAAAATTACCATTATTTAAAAATAAAATCACATACCAATTTAAGAAATGATTGCTGTCGCATCGAATTAAAAAAAGTGTGGGATCGCCCATCCGTAAGTAGGGTAACCAAATCCCAACAAACCAAATGTAGGACAAAGAGTCTGTTTATTGATTAGTATGATTTTGTGTGCCTGCAAACACCGCCCCCTTCATGTGAACACGCTCGCAGCCAGATTGAGAAACCCTGGGTTGATTTACAGAGTTGATAACCACCGTTGTAGGACCACTTAGCGGGATCTCGTTTGTAAGGGTTAGTTAAGCCAGATAACAAGAAGATACCGTGGGTATTTTGAACTCGCTTCATAGTACCGGTCTCTGGTCACCCTATCCCTAACACCGGAGGAGCGGACTGCAGTACCCATTTTAAACACTAGCTGTCAGTACTACATATTGCTCCTTTAAACCCTGTGGCCCTATCAGCACTTTCTCATCTGGTGTCACGTCTGATGTCGACCTTCTACTGTAACATTTCTGTGATGCATTTGGCACCACTCACATACAGTTAAGCAAAAAACAAAGATACGGAAATGATGCATGTGATGGAAAACATCAGAAAATGGCCACACTGGTTGTTCACGCTGGCCCGCTTCCTTTTTCAGCAGTCTTTGCTTTTCACTGACTTTTTGAAGTCAACTCTTATTTATCTGGCATTTCTCTAATCTTTTATCTTTGCTTCTTTCACTATCTACACCCTTTCTTCTCCTATGTTCTTTTTTCCTCTTTCATCCAGTCAGTAGAGCAGTTGACACCGGGGTTAATAGGCTTGTCATTGATTTATTCTTTAACTGCCTCGCTCTCGCGCTGCTCCAAAGTCTTCAGCCTCACATCTTCCCTATTATCTATCTGATGCTGCGGTCCCTATATTCAGACCATTTGAAGATGTACAACTGCTCAATCTGTGTTGAAGATAGGATCCATTGATTTACTGCTAACCCCCGCAACCCAGACCTATATAACCACGGAGTGTATTTGATGATGAGAGGAGAGACTGGGCTTCTAAAATCATTCACATCCAGCTGTGTGTAAAAGAGGCTGGCAGACGGCACTCACTTGATTGACATTGATTTACAATTAGACCCGCTTGGTCAGAGCAAACTGCAACTGGAGACAGAGGACAGAAGCCAACGAGGGAATAAGAAGGCTGAAAATCAGAAAGGAGCAAGTGAAGACAGGTTGTAAGAAATTCAGGTCAAGTTGACCCTGAGGGTAAAAGTGACATTCAGCACTTGGCCACTTTTCTCTGCCTTTAACCGTCTGTTTTACTTTATTTTTAAAATGTAACCCTAGACATCTATTCTTCTGTAGTTACTGTGCTAAGTACTAAACAAAAATAACACACGGCAGTTTGTGAAATAGTCACGAAAAAATAATTAGCAGGCCTGTATTTAATAGTGGTGCAAGTATCAAGCCCATGGTTTAGTTTGTATGTCATTAAATGGTTCTGTTTTTCATGGTTCTGTTTTGCATCCCTAGTGCATTGAGGGCCCATTTATAACATAATTCCTAGCATCTGTGCACAGATGCATTAAGTCCTCTGTTTTATTTTCTGGTACACACTGTTTTGTTTTATGTAAAAATATCAATATGAACTTCTGGACGTTAACAAGAACACAGGTGGCAACATCATTAGAAGATGCAAATGTGACAGTTAGATGGCTGCAATAGCTGATGTGGATGGAAGGTTTGCAAATGGACATGTGTGAAGACTGAGAGCATGAAGTAAAAAATGTGTGATGAATAGATATTGAACGCCGCTAAACAAAACGCTGCCGTGTGTTTGGCTGAAATGTCCATCTAACACAGCGACACATCTCACCTTTTTGGCTGCAGAGACGAGGGGAATTTTAAGCTCACAGGGGGACAATGACTGAAACCAAATGCAAGGCGCTTCTTGAGGAGAGCCTGCATGTGAATGTCTGCAGCAAAAATGTACGAACTAACATTACAATGACCTCGGCATCCAAGCAGCTCAACAATTGACTGGCTCCTGAACAAGAATGTTAAAGGCCTTGAGTCCGAGCCCAGACTTGAATCCCTTTGAAAATCTAACGCCTATTCACTGAGATGAAGAGTTGTTCATGGACACCCCCTTTTACATTTAGACCAATCTATAAACAATAATCTTATTATCCTAAAATCCAGATGGGCTTATCTGACACGGAGGAATCAAAGCTGTATTTAATTCTGCAAAGTACTTAAACAGCTGAATTTGTAAGACGATTTTATCTTTGTAAAATGCACTGTTTCTTTGTGTGAAGTGCTGTCAGGGATCTAAACTATAATCCGCTTTGAACCACAGGCTGTATATAAGAAGTGGACACAGTTACCGTGACATTACCTGTTGGTTTGTAGACTGCAGTTTTGAAGCCTTGAGTTTGGCATTTTGGCCACCGCCATCTTGGTTTCGGTCGTTTTTTTGCAATTAGAAATGACACAAGAGGGTGGAGTTATCGGTGCCTTCAATTGAAAGCTTGTGTTTACAGCATGGGAAGTCGTGTACACGATGTGCTTGGTGTTTAAGTGGTTAAATCGTGAGAACACGGCTGCTAAGCAACGGCAATATTAACTTTAAGGTCGGCATCTAGAAGCCACAGAGGCTAACAATTTAGCAAGCTAGCAAGCGGGTAACATAATGCAGGAAATGCAAAGGCGTATGACAGAGGAGAAAGATGAGGCCGTTGAGAATATCAACATTTTCCTCAGACATATTATAAAAATATGAAAAAAAACAATATAAGACTAAACTTACAATATATTAACTTATTATGCACAGAAAAATGAACTTCCAAGGCCTCCGCCATTTCTGACAATGTCAACAAACACGTCACATCTCGTGAACTCGGAGCTTTCAGAAACTTTTCACTTAATGAGATCGTGAATACCACAAGAGGGGGGGGCGTTCATATGGACTAAAGCATACCCTGCTTTATGGTCTATTTGGCTCTAAATGGGACCATAATTTACTAAATGGACATCATGCTTTATTGAAGAAGACTTGAAACTAGTGAATGAGACCATAAACTCATGTTTACAATGTTTACTGAGGTAATAAATCAAGTGAGAAGTAGGCTCATTTTATCATAGACTTCCATACAATCACAGTAGTCGCCCCCTGCTGGCTATTAGAAAGAATGCAGGTTTAAGGCACTTCTGCATTGAGGTTGAACACTACTTTGAACTCAGGCTGCAGCACCATAAAATGCAGAGGAACTCAATGGGTCTACTGTGCTCTTTCTCTAGATCCCTGGTGGTGTAATGTAACATAATGGATGCTTTATGAGACTCTTACCCTATACGTTATCAGTATTAACATCAACAAGTAAGACGGTAGCCCTTGAGACCATAACAGACGTCCACCTTGGAGAACCTCAGTACTTACACATCAACACAACTGTAATTAAACTGTAAAATTACCGTAATTACTGCAGCTGAAATGTGATTGACTCAGTTTTAAGAGAGAGAGAGCGAGGGAGATGGTCGAGCTGACCCCCTCTTACTAATTTTGGGCATTACTGCCGCGGTACCGGTGGCTTTCGTATATCTTATCATTCCAGAGTCGGTCTCTCCTGTTCTTTGTTCTGAGTGAGTCACACAAAGCCCACACATACACAGACGTGTCTTGTTATGGTAAAGCTCAGTCATAAGGGGATTAGTCTGTCCATGATGTGTCTCACACCACCTACTGTACGTATGTGCTCCATTTACTCTATAAACACAGCTATAATCTCTTGATGTAAACCTTTACACTTAATACATTACACTACTGTACGGGCATCTTCACAACCAGTGTGTTATTGATGTCATGCTACATAACTTCATTGCTCTGGCTGGTGATTTAGGACGGCAAAGTATTTCAAGGAGTGAAGTCAACAGTGAAATAGCTGTTGTAAATTATTGTGCGGGTTTTATTTTCTTCCACAACATTTGTGACCAAAATGGGAAAATCTCAACTCTGACTTGGCCCATGACCAAAACTGTCCCTAAATAAATACAAAACGCCCAACAAAGACTTGTCAGTAAAAAGTAGAAAACGAGACAAGGCCTGACTGCCAGAGGAGAATACCAGGCTCCATTTTAACATCCTTTCAAAATGATCATTGCAGTTGTGTCCGCAAATATCAAGAACTTCACTGACACTGCCATTTTCTTTTGAGCTACTATGAGGAACTTTGATTTTGTGTCAAATTTGGCGGTCCCTGTGGACAAAAAGAGTAATGTTTCCGAGCACCAGAGTCCCTTTAGAAAACCTCTCATTCTACTGCAGCAGTCTGCCCGTTCTCATTCCCAGGGCATCAAACACCGATGTTTTGTCACAGTGTGATACCGCCGCACAAGACACCCATTAGCGCCGGTATGCGACGCACCAGCCTTTCCAATAACTACAATGCAAACCCATCCGCAGCAACAGTAAACGCTCAGGGAAAGTGCGATGGTGCTGTAGTTTAAAGAGCGAAAAGACACAAACAAAGCGGGCAGGAGGGGAGGAGGATGGGTCCAACAAACACAGGGCTTTCATCCAGGAGACCACTTTCACTTTCACGTTGCAATCAGCTGTTCATTTGTATCCCGTGTTCACATCATCAAGTCACATTTTCACTGTAAAGATGTAGTTATTTTTAGCCAAACCATGTTGTTTCTTCCTAAACATAACTATAGTGGTTTTGTTGCCTAAACCTAAGCAAGTGTTTTTGTTTAATTCACAACGTTACTATTTTCTGCGACCGAAAAGTGACACCGAGGGATCCGGCAAAGCCTCAGTATATGACGAGTTGGGAGAGAATGTGTTGTCAGATGAGACTCTTTCATAACCTGTTAAAAGATCCTCACAGTAACTTTAAAGAAAAGCTTCCATTATAACATGACCTCAGTTTGAAGCAACATTGCTCGGTCAGTAAACTAAATCCACAATTATATAAATAAGATTGTGATCTATGACTATGAAATGGATTTTGACTTTAATTTTCACTGCTTTAGGCTGTTGGTGTTATTTCAGTTTGTCAGATAAAATATTAATATGTAATAAACCTCAGAAGCTACAGTGTGAGGACACAGCTGTAATCACAGTTTGGCTATTCAGTGTTATAATAGACTTTTACTTTGGTCATTTGTTTGTGTGGTTGCTTAACTTTTACTGCAGTTACCCTCCTGATCAGCAGAGCTTCAGGCACAGCAGGACGACAGGGTGGAGAGTTGCATATACTGTATTTATATTATTCTAAATGCAAGCATCATCCTGAGTTTTCCTTCCTTGAGTACAACATCACAACCTTTCTACTTACTTGTTTGCGTGTCTCCACGTTTCCTCTGTAATGAGCAGTGCAGTTTGGTTGTGGAAAAATCCAGCAGGCTCCGGCAGAGCTGAAAGCACAATTAGCAGCATAATGAAATAAACCAGCAGAGTCTCCTGTTTGACAAGAGAAGGATTAAATAGGTATTTTACCGACTGGTACATGGAGGTCTTGAACTTTCAATTCCAGTGTACCCTTTTTCAGAAATCTGATTCACACAAGGCCTGAATGTGTCCATGCACGGCTACAACACATCTCCCATGTGCCCTTTCTGCTTTATTTCTCTCCCTATGTATGTTTACATGCTGTCCACAGCTGGATTAGCTGCAGGGAACACAGAAATGGGATCACAAAGTGAGCCTGAGACACCTCCGTGTGTTGTTTGGATCGTTCGGCAGCAGTGTGACTCAAATTCGATTTCTGTATCACAGTTGTCTCCTAATGCATCCTGGCATGATTGGATAATAAAAGTCACGATGAAACGACAGGAGTAACGACAGCCCCCAGTCAGCCGCCGTGAATTAAAGTGGCTGTGTCTCTCTTCACTTTGTCGGTGTGGCGCTCTGCTCTCTGCCTAGCTAAGGAAGAAAGCGTTTGAGTGAGGATCTAATTAGATCTATCGGGCCTGATGTGATGTAATCTGATGCTGTTAACGAGCAGTGATAGGATTTCTTAGAATGCCAACTGGAAACACTTTTGTTATGTTAACATAAAGAAGAATATTGTACAATGGAAGCAAGAGTTTGGTGAGTTTGGTGCTGCAACCCGGTCTCACAGGAAGGTGTGTAAATAGCACGACATTACGAGGACAATCCGCGTGTCACGAGGACGCATTTTAGTTTTTTTGTGTGTCATTCGTATTCCACTTTTCGTGTGTCATTTTACACCATGTAACAAAACTATGGTAACGTCCACTGTTTTAGGCAACAAAACCTCTAGGCCCCGATCAGACAGAGACACAGGCGTAGCCGCTTCTAAAAGGCCCCTTTATTGGCAAAAGGCGTTGGGCAAAACAGCTGATGCGCCTGTGGAGCGGGGCTGTGTGCTTAACCAGGCGATCAAATGTGATTAATGGGAAAATGTGGTAAAAACCGCAAGAAAAAACGGTGCCAGAGAGTAGCGCACGGCAGGATTGCCATACGATAGGAAAACAATGTTTTTGCAGGCGACGTGTTTTAGTGACGCGTCTCTGTGTAATCAGGGCCTTAGTTAGGCTTTGGAAAAATGTCATGGTTGGGCTTAAAATAAGTACATAAGTTGAGTAAGATGAGTACGGAAAACATGTCACAAACGTCACTAAAAAACACGTCACTGGCGTCAGTTATAAAACAAAACACTGGTCTCGAACACCGGACTCCTGGTTGAAAGTGGTGTGTTTGTTGGACCTATCATTTCTCACTTTTTATATTATGTCACTAGCTCTGACTGTAGCATATTAACGTGGATGCGTTTACATCGCAGTCAGTACAGACATGGTGTGCAAATGACATGCCGAAATGCAAGAAAGGCGTTTTTAATCACATGCTAAATTCCTTGCTCATTATCGTGTCATTCATTCACCTTTTAGTGCGAACGGGCTGTTCATTTTTTATTTCTTCCCTGCAAGAAAAATGTTGAAAACTAAAACATTGGTAGTTAAGATTTGGTCAGCCTTATTTTCTTGTTAAAGTGAGCCTCCCTCCAGTGCTGGTCATTCAGGATTTAGTGCTTTTGTATCATTTAGTTTGTATTAGTTTGTAAGTGAATCTTGAGGTGGCACTCAGTTCAAACTCACAGTGGTATCAAATGTTTGATATTCAGTAGTTGCATTCAATCACTGTATGAAGTTCACCGTTTGGTTGCAGGTCAGGTCTCTGCTGGATGGTGGACGACACGCACCGCCAACAGTGCTCGCCAAACGGGACAGCGGGACAATACAGACAGACAGCAGGACAATCAGGAATATTTAACTTCCTGTGCTGACCTGGAACTGTACCATAAACACACAAACACACACTGTGGCTACTAACACAGACACATTCATAGCCACAAGCTGCAAATATGCATACACACGGTTGCACACACATATGAATATGCATGTACACACACGTGCAGCGCGTTGCCAAGGCTGCCCAGTCAGC